>NQII01009224.1:11050-55110 GCA_002778355.1 Clitarchus hookeri | reverse complement strand
CCCAAATATAAATATAATTTGCCATTATTATCACATAGTTACACATATTTTATGTCTCCATTAAAAAAAAAAAAAACCATAGACAAAAGAACTACAGCAGTCCAAGCTGAGAGAAAAGTTTTTTCCAATGATAAAAATATAATTAATACTGGAATTAAATTTAAATGGTAAGAAAGTTGCCAAATCTCCGTCCTTGATCAAATTTCACAGCAACTATTGCTCATCTATAATTAACGTACTTCAGCAACATACATCATAATCTTAATTCACGTTCCTTGAACCAGACATCTATATCTGATCCTCACTTAACAAAATAATTTGTTACAGATATTTAGGTAGTTCTCTTATGCATTGGTTCTTCCTTGCTTCATACTTCTGTTGTTCTGCTCTTGACTCTTCTCCTCTTGTTTCAGCTCTGACCTGAGCTGGAGGGACTTCATTCCAGTCTTCTTATTTATCACATTCCTAATTTATAAACAGACAAAAGACATAATTTCTTGAAATATCTTTACTCTCTGATGTTTGTACGCTTACTGCATTTCCATTCTTCTGTAAAACTCTTAGGAGTGTGGGCTCAAATGTTGCAAAAATTTGATGAGCTTGGGAGTTTTCATCATGGCAAAATATTCACATGGTGTCTGTCTTGAGCTCTTCGCCAAATATTTCCATAGTAATTTTTCTTAAATTTTTGGTTTCTTCAAAAATTTTATTAGATGTGTCTGTCGTCACATTAGGAATTTTGTCTCTAACCTTCAATGAATAAAATATTTATGCTATGCTATGGACCATACCGTATAAGAAGGCCACTTTCTGACAGTCAGTGAGTGGCACTTTACGTATATGAAACAAACAAAGCGCCATTTACAAAATCCTGTATCAGCTGATGCACAAACGAACAAAAGTTACAATTACGTTGGCTATTCTGAGTGCACTGCCAATGCACATCACAAAAGCAGAAAATACGTGGACAAGAAAGAGTTCTTGCATTTATTAATACATTTTATTTTACAAGGTCACATAACAATGGTTGTTAGTGTTAAAAACTAAACTTGGTGATAATGTAGTTATGTTTAGGTGATCAAAATAAAATGTACAATAGAACGATACGACGAGGAAAAGTTTTCTGAAGTTGTGCTAACTTCAGAAAGCTTTTTCACGTCGTATCATCCATCTCAAACCAGGCTTTCAACACGTCCCTGATATTAATTCCAAAGCATACAGAAATATTGCATAATATTGTTGAATTATTTTTTCTATTAATTTGACGAAACGACACGAATTTGAAATATATTTGCAGCCCGTAACATAAGAATGATTAACTACGCTATCTTTTGACCATAAAAAGAGTTACTCAAAACTTCGCCGTGACTTGCTGCGCGCTATCTATCAGATATTCTGCGAGCTAATACCAGCCAGAAATGAACCTCTTTCCTGCGCGATATATAATGAATTTATAAACATATGCCAATAGTTATATTTTTCCACGAGCTCTACATAATTATTAAAGTAACATATATTTTATGTACAACAATTTGGAGTAAAAGTCATTTATATTCGGCCGGTAATCGTTCATCTACTTAAATTATACGCCATATTGTTCTCTCGAAACCCAACTCCTTGATTCCTTAGACATGCGTGAATAGTTTTTAAGCAATTCTAAGGTTATTCCACAACACATATTTCCAACTCGAATATATTAGCTAAAACGGCCAAAGTGTAATAATAGATACAACAGACCATCTCGCAAATTTTAACCCAAATTCACTATCTCGGACAAATTAAAAAAGAGTTATCAAATATCTAATTATTTGCAACATTTTATATTTTTAACTTTATAACCTACTTATATTTTTAGACAGATGTCAGTCTTAAAATATCTTAAAATTTGTTTAGCATTACAGTACAATGAGAAGTGGATTAGCTGACAGCGTGTTGATAAAAATACAGCCCCGATGTGACGGACCAGCTGATGGCGGAAGGATACGTAGTCAGATGTAAACAGTGGCGCTACTTTCGCAGAGCTGTCAAAAAGTGGCCTTCTTATATGGTACAGAATATATCTCCGGTTGTTTGATGAATGTGGTTTCTAACATTTATAAATATTTATCCATTTTAAATTACCAATTGTGAGCATTAGCTATTTGCAACTTTTGGGTAATTCCTGGATTTTATCCTCCCACTGATCCATGGGCTTGTGGGTGTAGCAGAGTAACTCTGTGATGTGAAGTGCCACTTTTACAAATAACTAATAACTTTGTCTCTGCACTGACAAAANGTGTAGCAGAGTAACTCTGTGATGTGAAGTGCCACTTTTACAAATAACTAATAACTTTGTCTCTGCACTGACAAAATTGCAATCCAGGGTCTTTATTATTGTTTGCGATGTTTAATTTCATAATNGTCTCTGCACTGACAAAATTGCAATCCAGGGTCTTTATTATTGTTTGCGATGTTTAATTTCATAATTTCCAAGAATAAACCTAGGTATGGCTCTAATCCATTAAAAGCTTTGATCATGTATACCTAGCTGGCTGATACGATCATTTGTTTTGAAGCTCTCATCAGAAACAGCTGATGGGGGGCATGGTATGGTTAGGAGATACTAGTTGTATACCTATAAAAGTGTTTTTCCTCAGTGAAGGAGAAAAATGNAGGGGGGCATGGTATGGTTAGGAGATACTAGTTGTATACCTATAAAAGTGTTTTTCCTCAGTGAAGGAGAAAAATGGTAAATTCACGCCTTGCATATGGATGTACACAAAGATTTGAAAAAGGAAGCAGGGTTTTCTTTCACATGTAAGTAGATTTGTTAAATAAAGTTGTATTATTTAGTTTGTTTAAATCATTTTTACGAGTAGTGGTGTTAAAACTATAACTTTATAAAAGTGGTTTCAGTTCACCTAAATAGAAATNTTTAAATCATTTTTACGAGTAGTGGTGTTAAAACTATAACTTTATAAAAGTGGTTTCAGTTCACCTAAATAGAAATTTATTAAAATCAGCCCCATTATTAAATTGTGTACTATTAAAATGGCTATTCGTATTAGCTTTGACAAAAACAACAAACCAAAATGTAAACAAGAGGTAAACATGANTCAGCCCCATTATTAAATTGTGTACTATTAAAATGGCTATTCGTATTAGCTTTGACAAAAACAACAAACCAAAATGTAAACAAGAGGTAAACATGAATATATTTTAATTCAGAAACTGACAGCTGAAGGTCTATACCAATTAATTGAACACAAACACTGACAACTGAGGCACTATCGGCACAGAACACACTTTACAATTAACCTGTTGATTTAATTTTTATAAAATCTGCAACTAGCTGGATTACACAGACAGCTTATAAGAACAACTTAAGAAAATATAATGTTGCAAATATATTTCACAAATAATTCATTCGTACATACTACGTTTCGTGTACATGAAGGATTAATTGTTTAAAATTCATGGCAAACTATTTACACTTGACATTGCAACTGCTGTAAACATTGTATAAAATGGCTTGACTGTACAATGATGCCCCTAGTCAGCTGTTTGAGATGCCGGCCTCAAAAGAAAACACAGCAGCAATAGCCAATGAGCACTCTAAGTATATACTGAGGTAACAAAAGTCATGGGATAGCAATATGCAAATATACAGATGGCAGTAGTATCGCGTACAAAATGTATAAATGGGCAGTGCATTGGTTGGGCTTTCATTTGTAGTCAAGTGATTCATGTGAAAAGGTTTCTGACGTGATTATGGCAGCACGACAGGAATTAACAGACTTTGAACGCGTAATGGTAGTTGGAGCTAGAAGCATGGGACATTCCATTTCGGATATGGTTAGGGAATTCAACATTCCGAGATCCACAGTGTCAAGAGTGTGCCGAGTATACCTAATTTCAAGCATAACCTCCCACCATGGACAACGCAGTGGTCAACAAGGAAATGTGCAAGCTGGTGGTGGCTCCATAATGGTGTGGGCTGTTTTTACATGGAATGAACTGGGTCCTCTGGTCCAACTGAACCGATAATTGACTGGAAAGGGTTATGTTCAGATACTTGGAGACTACTTGCAGTCATTCATGGACTTCATGTACCCAAACAACGAAGGAATTTTTCTGGATGACAATGCGCCATGTCACCGGGCCCCAAGTGTTCGCGATTGGGTTGAAGAACATTCTGGACAATTCCAGTGAATGATTTGGCCACCAAGATCACCCGACATGAATCCCATAGAACATTNGTTGAAGAACATTCTGGACAATTCCAGTGAATGATTTGGCCACCAAGATCACCCGACATGAATCCCATAGAACATTTGTGGGACATAATCGAGAAGTCAGTTCATACACAAACTCCTGCACCGACAACACTTTCGCAATTATGGACATCTATAGAGGCAGCATGGCTCAATATTTCTGCCGGGGACTTCCAACGACTTGTTAAGTCCATGCCACGTCGAGTTGCTGCACTTTGCTGGGCAAAACGCAGTCCCACATGATATTAGGAGGTATCCCATGACTTTTGTCGCCTCAGTGTATATGCTTGATGACTCAAAGGACCTAAAACATCTGTGGCTCTTAAGGCTTATCCAGAATATTTGTAGGGGAAATTTTTTCAGGTTTCCTATCGATTTGGCACCTTAACCAGTACCTTATTTTTATTTTGCTGCCGTTCTACCCATCCCTGGCCACCAAACTTCAGACTGCAGCCAGTTTTTTATTTTTCAATACCTGGGTGACCTTCATGTGCTAATTTTAGGACCCTGCATTGCAACAGAGTCAGATGGAAAATATTTTTGATCTTATTAAGTCTCCTAAAGGATTTAATTACACCTGAGAAAGCTACCAATTTAAGTGTGAACTGTGACAATTCTCTGTTATTGATGAAATGTTTTGTGGTCTTATTCATTTCTTTAATGCAGCAACTCTTGTCTTCCACACGTCTAATTCAATTTTTCTGATATGATACGACAGAGAAACCTAGTTGATTTACCAATCATATTCCAATTATTCTTCATTTAACTTCATGTCATGCTTAATAACACTGTGAACCTTCTCCAAACTAATGGGGGCCATGGTGGCTGAGCGGTTAGCCTGTTCGCCTCCCACTAAGACAAACCGGGGTCAATCCCCGGCCGGATCACTCCCAGGTTTTCACATGTGGGAATCGTGCCAGACGATGCCACTGGTCAGCAGGTTTTCTCAGCAATCTACAGTTTCCCCCGCCCTTTTATTCTGGTGCTGCTGTATACTCACCTAAATCACCCTCATCGGCTCTCAAGACCTCGATGTTAAGAGCTGCGCAAATCTCTTCACTCACTTACTCACTCACTCCAAGCTAATGTCACGGATTGAGTTTGTTTCCAGTCCAGATATAAAAAATATCCACTTTTTCTAATTTTAAGGAATAAATTATCAATAACTGGTAGAGGATGATTATCCTTCATGACAACTTTATTGGCTGTTTGGTTATCAACATATAATTAATAATACCTCCCTTAGGAATTGGTATAATTGGTGGATGATCCATCTACCTTACCAACAACAACAATAATAATTTTCTAGCTCATTAACATTTTAAGTAACTTTTGCTTTCAGAGCCAAGGGCGTGCTTTGTAATGGTTGAATAACTGGGGTAACTAACGAGTTGATTGGCAGTCCAAACTGAAAATCGTTTGTCTTTCACACCTAAAGGTATCCACGACCTGAAATGTAATTACTCTAGTCAGATACTTTCAAAACTTCTAGTTTTGTAGGAGACAGTTTTCCTAACATAGGAGATTCACATCCAATTTGTACCTTCACAGAATTGGTGCAAATCACCTGCAATGGACGAGGCAAAAACTTTTGAAGCATCACCATCACGAGACATTCTTTTCTGGCAAATATGCATGCTTAGCAGATCATTTATCTTGGCCATACCTTAAATATGAGTTCAGGATGACTCCTCACATGGTAGATGATACACTTGAACAAGCATTTGCTTACTCTTCATGTAGTGGCAGTTCACTTAGTTCCAAGATGCAACAACTGACGAAACAATACTGAGTACAGCTGTCCAAATTCATTAAAATGGCTGGCATAACTATAGTAGGTTGCCACAAACCACATTTTATAGTTGCAGAGACCTTGCTTAACACGGCATATAAGCCATACTTTACCAAGTTCACTACAGACGTGACTTGAATCTGTGCTTTTTAAATGGCAGGCATTAATAGGATAATTTCATAAGTCAAACTAGTGAAGATTTCTGTAAAATGGCAATAGCAAAAGATTGTGTTAGGCTCAGATTACAGATTTAACGCACATGTGGGTGAAAATCCAGTGATTTTTTTTTATGGGGGATGCAGATTGGCTAACTTCATATGATGAACTAACAAAGATTTCTGCAAAATGGAGATAACAAAGCTTATGTTAGATTGAGATTAATAACTAAATTGTGCATGCGGGCAAAAAAACTACTTTGTCCTGCTCTGAGAAAATATTTACAGAACTGGAATTCTACAGATATCAATAACCTATGAATGTAGTTCATATAACAGAACTTAAGCACAATTAATTATATTGTAGAAACTAGATAGCGCTTAACGTAATACTACTTATTTACAAGAATAGATTTTAGTTGTTATCAAATGTAGTTTTAATTTATAATAAATGTATACATAATAATAAACAAAACATAGACCTACCAAATTATATTGTGTGCTCAAACAAAAATTATATAAATATGTTAAAAGTAGTTAATTACTAATACAAAATGTCTTTGCTTTGTATTTGGTTCTAATTATNCCTAGACCTACCAAATTATATTGTGTGCTCAAACAAAAATACAAATAAAAATTATATAAATATGTTAAAAGTAGTTAATTACTAATACAAAATGTCTTTGCTTTGTATTTGGTTCTAATTATTTTAGTTCAAAATAAATGCTCATGGTTATGTACTGCATTATTTACTGCCTGCTAATGTAATTAATTGTCATTATTCATTCAATTTTCTTTACAATATCTTATTATACTAGTCTGTAACATTTTCCTAAGCAAAAAAAAAAAAATGATTTTGTTACACTGCAACAAATTAGCATCACTTTGCTGGTAATAACAACATTTTTGTGAATTTTCCATACTTGTGTATAATTTGGAATACTTTCTTTTTCTATTTGTATACAACATCGCAGACACATTACGCTGTGATTACAAAAACTACCTATTTATTTATATTTTGTGTCTAGCTACTAACTAGTATAATTCCTACCTCTACTACTCTACAAGTACAGTTAAAAAAAAAAAATTATGAGTTAGATAATAACAAAGGAAGGGTTTTTTTTTTTAGTAAACAGATCCTATAGTGTGTGTGTGTGTGTGTGAAGAAAATTAACCTCATTTTCACAGATTCATATAAAGATGTAGATGAATAAAATTTTGAGTTTATGGGGCAAGCATGTAATTTCAGAGAGAGTGAATATAGGGCTTGTTTCATTATTTGAATTTAATGAAAGGTTCCATATTGAGTTCTGCTACGCTGGAAACACTATTGCTGGAAATCTNTTAACCTCATTTTCACAGATTCATATAAAGATGTAGATGAATAAAATTTTGAGTTTATGGGGCAAGCATGTAATTTCAGAGAGAGTGAATATAGGGTTTGTTTCATTATTTGAATTTAATGAAAGGTTCCATATTGAGTTCTGCTACGCTGGAAACACTATTGCTGGAAATCTGTCATCTGGAGCATCCCACTCTTCGTAACAAAGCATTATCTGCAAAGGTACAAATGCTAGTTTCACTGCACTGGTTGGGAAACGGAGGCCAGTATCACTGCATTGGTGATATGCATGGTATTTCAAAAGCTACTGTACACTGATGCTTGAAAAGTTTTGTACATGCAATTAACGTGGTGGGAATGAATGGATGAAGGAGGTGTTGGTAACCCGACTTGGGTGCGACCCCACTGACAGGCAGAGTCAAGATAATGTTGCAGATGTTCTCAGGGCTGTAGGGTCGTCCGCCCGGACGTACGCAGTTTCTTCGGTAATTGATATTGCAGAGTCGTCCTGATACTTGTGTTGTGGAGTGTAGTGGACCTATTCAGGCTGACCCACATGCCTTAAAACTGCGGTTAAATGCAATTTTATAGATAGTGTGCAAATTTAACCTGATGAAGAAACATCTGGAAGGCAGGTTGTAGAGGACCCGCGCCACAAACTGCCAATAAGACGGTGCGTAGAAATAATACGACGTGGTTTATTTACACATATATATTTTCCTTTGCACATAAAACTCTACATTCTCCTCAATGTAAAAACATAAGCGGACCCTGACCANGGTATTTCAAAAGCTACTGTACACTGATGCTTGAAAAGATTTGTACATGCAATTAACGTGGTGGGAATGAATGGATGAAGGAGGTGTTGGTAACCCGACTTGGGTTCGACCCTACTGACAGGCAGAGTCAAGATGATGTTGCAGATGTTCTCAGGGCTGTAGGGTCGTCCGCCCGGACGTATGCAGTTCCTTCGGTAATTGATATTGCAGAGTCGTCCTGATACTTGTGTTGTTGAGTGTAGTGGACCTATTCAGGCTGACCCACATGCCTTAAAACTGCTGTTAAATGCAATTTTATAGAGAGTGTGCAAATTTAACCTGATGAAGAAACATCTGGAAGGCGGGTTGTAGAGGACCCGCGCCCCGAACTGCCAATAAGACGGTGCGCAGAAATAATACGACGTGGTTTACTTACACATATATATTTTCCTTTGCACATAAAACTCTACATTCTCCTCAATGTAAAAACATAAGCGGACCCTGACCACTCGTGCCCACTAGGTGGGATTAGCTGCTCTAAAAATATGTTACAGAGACATGAAAAATTAAGGTGAAAAGTAATGCTTCCCCAGGCGATGCTATTCCCGGGAAAGGAGGGGTGGCATCTCCGGGTGCAATGAAAACAAAGATTCTGGTTGAATTAAGAAATAACTATGGAAAACCAAGTGATCAGTACAAAATACGTGAATGCACCTGGATTACGCCGCGGTCCGTGCCGAACCCTCTGACACTCAGACGATAAACTGACTCACTGCAGTACGTGCAGGTGTCTATAAGGAAGGTGGCTGCACGTCCCAAACATTCTTGATCGTTCTACAATCTAATGTACCTTGCTGTGACAGGATGATGAATCAAAACAATAAAACAATGCCTACAAATCAAGAAAACAAACAGAAAACACTCTAACACACCAATACAAGCAATATAAAAAATTATAAAATTAAAACATACATTTCTGGAAGCTACACTGAGTTTAATTTAAAGAGAAAAAAAAACTTTTGCAANCGTCTCCGGGTGCAATGAAAACAAAGGTTCTGGTTGAATTAAGAAATAACTATGGAAAACCAAGTGATCAGTACAAAATACGTGAATGCACCTGGATTACGCCGCGGTCCTTGCCAACCCCTCTGACACTCGGACGATAAACTGACTCACTGCAGTACGCGCAGGTGTCTATAAGGAAGGTGGCTGCACGTCCCAAACATTCTTGATCGTTCTACAATATAATGTACCTTGCTGTGACAGGATGATGAATCAAAACAATAAAACAATGCTTACAAATCAAGAAAACAAACAGAAAACACTCTAACACACCAATACAAGCAATATAAAAAATTATAAAATTAAAACATACATTTCTGGAAGCTACACTGAGTTTAATTTAAAGAGAAAAAAAAACTTTTGCAAGGACTACCTTTTTGTGCTACTTGCACGTCCATGAGTTTGTTTTAATTTATTAAATGAAATGTTGCCCTGCAATTGATTAAAATGTCGCTGCAGCATTCTCCACGATTAGGGCTGGGCCGATGCTGATCATAGTGATTGGCCAATTTCTACACATTGGCAGCTACATCGTCAATCATTAAATGCAAATTATGATGCAATATATTAATTATCGGAATACTTGGTTAAATTTCTTTCATTTTGTGAGGCTTCGTAATATTTTTTATCAGGATTCGAAGTTCTTGCCATGGTAGTTCGTTTATCGTGGTAGTTATGTTTATCGGACATGTGTTTGCTTTTTCGAAATCTTAGTTTTTGTTATGCGTCAGCATTAGTAGATAGAAGCTTTCCGAACTGCAGTCGACAGTTTTTGTTCTAGAAGGTTTGATTATTTTTTACTGACGACACAGTTCAGATGGCTACAGTTCGGCTGGCGGATGACGGCTGCCATGCCCTTATTTGGTTACGTTTTGAGACTGGTGGATAGGCCTGCAGCAACAAATACTCCGTGTGCCTATCGCCTGGTAGCAATGTAGAACCAGCACGCAAGGAAGACGCATCGGGCGTGACGTATATCGCCCACACCGGTAAGCACCAGCAACGTCTAATCTTTTTTCACTTCAATTCTTTTCGGCTTGTACTTTAAATTCTATTAAATTATTTCCGCCGGTGTGGGAGGTCGATAGGGTGCCAGGAGGGAACTGACGTCCCTCCTGCCTTCGTAAGTTCTTCTTGCGATGCAAGTTTTCAAGACGTAATTAACAAATAACTACTGTGGCGCTGCTCTTTGCTTGTTTATCTGTGAAACCCGTTCGTACTCTGCATACCTGACGATTGTATGTGAACTGTTTCATTGGAATGATAAATTAAAGTAAAAAGTAATAAACAGAAACTGGATTTTATTTTTATATTAGTTTTGGCACCTTTAAAGTTTCATACTTCTACGATTGATATATCGCTGCTAGANCCGATTGAGCTAACTGAGCTGTAACTTCCACTCGTCATACCAGACTGCAATGTTACGAGATCATCTCATAGTAACAGTTTAAATTCAACAGTAGTCAGAATAATTTAATGTTATACATCACTGTTATGCAGATAAAAAAAAATCCACAAAAAAAAATAACTGTCACAACTTATCAGACCTAACCTAGATGGTGTATCCAATTTTCCAACAATTTTGGGAATGGGCCAGTTTGATTCATTGGTTCTGAAATACGACGTTTCTTATGCAAGTATCGACAACAACTTTGGTTGGCCTGAAAAACTTTCAGTTCTGAGTGGTTTTTTTATGTTGCTCATTATTTGATATGTATAACACATTACTGTCTACAGATTCAGATCGAAACACATTTTTGCAGCACTGCTGCTTCAAAATTAATTATTCTGTACATGTTAAGTTTTCAAATAAATTTTGGTAACTTTTCTTATTAATTTGCAGGTTCACAAAATCAAAACAATGAGTTATATATACATGCAGATTGAAGCCATGACCACATAATGCCATGCAAACTAGGGAGTGCCAAACTTAAATTAACAAGACAGAAAAACCCTTTTAAGATTGATATATCGCTGCTAGATATAGCGCCAAGCATTTTTCAAGGGATATGAATGCCTAATACAATATTTAGCCCATCTAATTATAGCTTCTATTATACCAATATTTGATGTGAAAAAAACGTAAATATTGAACTTATGAACAGCAATCATAATATGGTGATACACAGTGAATGCAACTATTAATTTTATTTATGTTGACAATTGGTAAAAAAACTATGCTGCCTATTGTCGAGGGAAAACAAACAAAAGCGATATTCTGTTTACTGTTGCTGTTTTCAGAAGTGTTTTGTGAATTGTTGGAAGTAACTATTTTGAAATACTGCTGAAAAACGAATAATGCATTGAGCATTGATAGTGGATAAAACTAGTTTTCTGTGGCAGTATTTTTCACTTTCACATAAAGACAGTACAAAAGCCACGTGGCCCCCCAGCCCTATATCTTGTTCAGCACCTCACCAGACGAGTCCAAATCACCGGAAGGGCGTGCAAAGCAGAATGAGCACTGCTGCGGTGCGTTGTAGTGGTGAAGGGGGTGGTTTGCATGGCGTGACATACGGTCTGGGGAAGCATAGGCAGCTGTCTGATGTCACAGTCAATATCACTCTTTTTCCAAATGTAGTTAAATGGTCCGACAATGTCGAAGAGGTAGTTCAGCAGTTCCATGCAATAGCTGGGATGCCTCAAGTGTGTGGCTGTGTGGATAGAACAATAATACACATGGATGCACCTAATGTGTATGAAGAACATTATGTTGATCGCAATGGAAACCACTCCATTAACTGTATGGTTGTATGCGGCCCTAACCATCAATTTTATTATGTCAGTGCAAAGTGGCCAGGGAGTGTCCATGATTCAAGAGTNTGGTTGTATGCGGCCCTAACCATCAATTTTATTATGTCAGTGCAAAGTGGCCAGGGAGTGTCCATGATTCAAGAGTATTAAGGAATAGTATTCTCTGCCACAGATTTGACATGGACTGGCGACCTTGTCCGAATATAGTATGTACTTCTTCGNATTAAGGAATAGTATTCTCTGCCACAGATTTGACATGGACTGGCGACCTTGTCCGAATATAGTATGTACTTCTTCGTGACTCTGGCTATCCTCCGAAAGAATGGTTAATTGTATCAGCGTGCAACCAACTGCAAATCGCTGCAGTTAATAGTTTCAATCGGGCTCAAACGTACAAGGAGAGTAGAAAATGCTCTGGGAATCCTGCTTAAACTACCTGAGAGTACAACCTACATTTACAGTCAATATCTAAGTGTTGTGTTGCATTGTGTAACTTTTCAAGAGACTCTCTTGCAGAGATGTTTGCCTTCCTGAGAATGAAAATGAAGGAAATATTGACGGTCCAGCTTTTGAGGAAGATGATCCAATTTTACCAGCAGCACTTGCAAAACAGCTAATTAATTATTTTAGACAGGTAGTGTAAAAGCCCCTACTTTTCATGGCTACAAACTTTATAATAAATTACCTGACACACTTGGGTACACGGCCAATACAAAACTTACCAAGAAAAATTGAAAGAAATAATGTTTCATCAATTCATGTCTTAGGTTTGTGTAATGCGGGAAAGAAGAAGAAAAATAATATGTTTGGGACATTTATTTACATTTAACATTCTAAGATTTAACATATTTACATTTCATGTAATGATACGAAAGTAAATCAGAAACTGGCAGCAAGATAAGTTCGATTAAAGACTGTTCACAGTAAAGTGAGCACTTTTGAAGGTATAGTTACTTTTTCCTTTTCGACATTTTTTTATCCTTTAACCACCTTTTTAAATAAATATTGCCACGTAAGTAATAAACACAATGTTCATATTCCACCACACTCAGAAGTTAACGTATAAGACTAAAGTGAAATATAAATTTATGGACTATTATTGCAAATGAGAGGGCTTTCAAAAGTGCTCACTTTACCGTGAATATCCTTAGAGCCTAAGTATCTGAATAAACAACAGTGTACTAAACAATTTCTTTGCCACTGACACAGATATCAAAAGAAAATTGTGACATAGGAATGCCAAGTTCCTGTTCCAACTTCAAAGTTATAAGTTTAGTTTTATAATGTCAAATGTTTAATTTGTAACTTTCGTTTTGCAACAAGAAAGTCTTAGACAGCTGGAACTTGAGATTTTGAATGCTCCTTTCGTCTCATCTTGAACTCTATAAAAACATCATGCTGTAAGAAATTTAATATATAGTACTATGCACAAGACAAACACTTTGTTGTAATAGTTTAATTTACCGCATTGTGAGCAAGTCTAATCGATAAAACGTCTATGTGAAAAATTGTCTTTACAAACCTTGGATAATATACTATGTGCATAAGATGTTTAATTATTACATTTGTCTAGAGTGTGGCACTTTATTAGTGCAAATATATTGTAATGATGCAGTTTATAATAATTTAATCCAGACATTTAATTAATTTTCTTTTGTTTTTCGAGAAATTGTAATTGTGTATCAGTATTTGAAGTTTTGGCTGTGTTAGAATGTTTATCTGTCATGCGTTTGCTTTTTCTGAAATCACAGTTTAGCGCAAGCACCAGTGGCCATCCTTTTATTTTTTTACTTCAATTTTTGGATAAACTTTTTTCTACTAAATTATTTCCGTCAGTGTGGGAGGTCGCTAGGGTGCCAGGAGGGAACTGACATCCCTCCTGCCTTCGTAATTTTCTCTTGCTATGCAAGTTTCGAGTGACGTAAATAATAAATGGACTACTGCGCTCTATTCTTTGCTCGTCTGTCTCATTAAGCTGACTGTTCGTGACTCTGCATTAATGGAAGATTGTGAACTGTTTATGCATATGTATATACGAAGGAAACAATCACTCTTCAATAATTTATTTCATTTTTAATATGGCGTCTTTACTTAAGTTTCACATCTCTACTGACTAAGTAAAACCGAGCTGTGATTCCGTCGCCAATTCTGACGTCGGCGACATTACAATATTAGTAACAAAATATTGTATTTCAAAGCAAAATTTTATTTAATTGTATAAGTAGCATACCTTTGCTTGTACTTGGAGTATCAATTTAAGGAAGCTTATTAACATTTGCCTCCTCCTCAGCTTATGTTAATACTGGCATGAATGTACCTCCATTTTCTTGAGTACCTGTAGCAATCGCGGGGAAAGTGCCACGTTTCTGGTACTCCTAATGAAGTAACAACAGGCGACTTTTCCAACTAATATCTATAATAACATGGTCAACATCATTTAACTTGCAGCTAGTTCCTCCTGCACTTCCTGTTTTCCATCTGTTGTCAAGCTCCATTAAAAAAATTACATAAGACAGCTATATTCACAATTTCACATTTTAATACTAACATTTGTTGAACATATTATTTTTACTTATGAATGCATTTGTCACATACATTGAATTCCGGACATAATGTCAATAATGCTAAGACTAAGAATTTATTTATTTTTAAAGGTTTACTATATGTTACTTACCAATGTGCCCTTCAGTCAATACCCTTTGCTTATCATCTTTGGTTAATATATTTAAAAATGCTCCAAACAGCGTCTCTTTATTTTCTTTAATTCTTTGCAAAGTCAACAGTTTGCCATGCAACCGAGATGGCCTTGAGCTCATTTTATGAATGCCTAACGTATAATAACAAATATGGAATACTTCACCATTTCAAAACAAAAACCAGCTGACTTGTAAACCTGTTCTTACAAATGCACCAACATTTACAAGTGCACAAGTTTTCTTTCTGAAACAACTTTCCTGCACATTCTCTTGTAACTTGCAGACTTGCAGTTTTATGAAATCAATTACTGGAAGTCGTAAAAAAAAACTATGCCTTGAGCAAGCTGGCTCCACGAAGATGGCTGTTTTTGCAGACTACGAAACGTTGAACGGAAATAATACTGTCTTGAGAAATAAGATTATCTTGACCAAGACTGTCTTAAGCTCAGGCTTGAGTCTTGACTATGAATACCACCTTAGGTTAGCTTAAATATGAGACAATGTGCCATAAAATTCTATTTAAATAACAAAGGGAATAATTTTTTCATCTCAGCCACTACTACACTATCCCATTCCCCTTCATTATAAAAGCCATAAATGTATAAGATCAGTCTGCATAACAAGTAATTACTTCTACAAAACATGATATGATAATACTTACATCTTCAATAATAGAGTATTTAGATTCAATAGCCTCCCATAGCTTTTTACGTTTTCTGATCACATGACGGGGCAACTTAAAACTATTTTCTTCAATTTTCTTGCCTGTACAAGATTCTGCAACCCTAAAACAAAACATTTCCTGCATATCATAAAAGTTAGCACATGAGGTACAGTATCATAAGTGAAGACATTTTAAATCTGCACAGTTTTTGCACTAAATCTTGTAAACCACATACTGTAGTGGATAATGTTGTGAACAAGTTACTGCAAACAAAAAAATAAAGAAAATAAGTATCTTGTTTATCATTTGCATTGCTTATATGACCAGAGTAGCAAGGCAGTGGGTCCAGATTATATTGGGAATGGAGTCCTAAAGTGTGGTGGGAGAGAGCTGTGTAGATATCTTGTAGTGTTGTTTAAAAGATCTTAAGAAGAAAACAAGTAGCCCCAGGATTGGAAAGAGACAATGGTGATTCTGGAAAATAAGCAAGGGGAGGGAAGGAAAAACCTGGCAATTACAGGCTTGTAGGTCTCATATAAAGTACAAGAAAGGTGATAGTGCAGGAGTAACAACATGGTTTTAGGACAGGTTACGCATGTGAGATGCAACTGGCTGGAATGCTAGAGGCTTTGGTACAGGCGGTAGATGGGAAGCAGGCGGATGCCTGCTTCATAGATTTTGAGAAGGCCTTTGATAAGGTGCCCCACGGGATTTTGATGCAAAAAGTGGATGAGCTACTACATGATAAGTGGGTAGTGGATTGGATAGAGGGCTTCCTGAGGGGGAGAAAACAGAGTGTGAAAGTGGGAGAGCCCTTGTCGGAGCAAGATGGGGTTACATCAAGGGTTCTGCAGGGTAGTACGCTGGGCCTCTTGTTGTTCAACATTACGGTTAATGACCTGGGGATAATGGTGGGTGACAAAGTGAAGCTGTGTGGACGATTGTGTGCTGTATGCAGAGGTGGGTGGAGAGAGTAAAATAAAGATTAATTGTACGAAAAACAAAGATTGTAAGCTTCATCAGGGAGATGAAAAAAAAGTTCAGGAGTGGCGCATGAAGGCACTTAAAATGGCAAGGGCAGGAGATAGGAGAAGCTTCAGAATATAAGAAGGCCTACATAGGTCTACACCTAGTTTAGAGTGATCTTAGGTGGAAAAAGCAAGTACAGAGTGGTATCAAAAGAAAGAAGGGCTTTGGGAATGCTGGGAAGAGTTTTGGAGGGGGTTTGTAGAGAGTTGAAGGAGAAGGCTTATAAAGTTATGATTACGCCAATAATACTAAAATTCAATTTTCTAATTCCCTCACTTTTCCCTGTTTTCCAGGCAGGATTTTACCATTTTCCCTGGACCTTTTTTCAGGAATACTGAAACACAATATATATTTTTTTCATAGTTGACAGAACAAATATGCCATCAATGAAGTTGTAATAAATTACACTGCAACAAACCAAGCAAACAGGGCCAACATTTGATTCATCCCATCAATATTTCTCGCAATACATGATATTCACTTCACATAAGTGCCCATTCCAAAAGCATAAATACTTAATTTTGTATATATGGGCCCAATGTCACTTGGCAAAGATGTGTTATTTATTGCCAGTTCACAAACTTAAAAATTTATATATTATAATGCATATGCTTATAGCATCTTGTATTCACACAACTAACACATTATTTGCAATGTAACAATTATTTATATTTCCCCTGACCCTGGTTAAAATTCCCTGACATTTCCCTGTTATATGAAAATCCCTGACTATTCCCAGTTTTCCCTGTGAGTGGACACCCTGAAAATATGCAGCTGCAGTCTGGGTCCCAAATGTGGAAGAGGATGTATGAGAGCTTGAGGAGATCCAGAGAAAGGCAGCAAGGTTGGTTAAGGGTAAATGGGAAAGGTAGAGGCGAGAATGTAAGGATGAAAGGAATTCTAGCCCATTCCTAATGATGATGGAGTTGGGGTGGTGCTCCCTAATGGACAGACAGAGTGGAGAGGCTGGTAAGAATGGTGAATGGAGTGGGAGGATGGGGGAAATTAAGTGGACATTTAGCCAAGCGGCTGTACAAAGGAAGAGGTACAAACAGTAGAACGTTTCAGAAGTTATGGAGGCGGATGGAAAGGGAAGACAATCCATCCTGTTGAGAACTGTGAGGGAGTGGTGATGGTGAAGGGGATTGGGTGATTTAGGATGGGACCAGAGAGTGAAACCAGATGGTATTTATACAATGTTGTTCATTCACCCCTAGGCATACAGACCTCTTTTTCGATACATATTATATACATTATGGCATTGTTTCTCCCATTTAGAAAAGTAAGGAATTAATAGGTTTCAAGACATTTGTCAATTACTTATACATAGTATTTGGTACAAGCTTATTTCATATACGAGAAGTTACAGAAAATTTTATATCTTTGTGTGCCCATAAATTA
Source organism: Clitarchus hookeri (assembly GCA_002778355.1). NCBI lineage: Eukaryota > Metazoa > Arthropoda > Insecta > Phasmatodea > Phasmatidae > Clitarchus > Clitarchus hookeri. The sequence goes on along the minus strand of NQII01009224.1, from coordinate 37,204 downwards.
GGCTATATAATTGTCACTTAGTTAAACAGTTTTGCTACAAATTTTGGATAACTTACCTCAAATTTCATAGATACCACCAAGTAAATTGAATTTCTTTATCAGATGTTACCAATGCAATTACTGTATGTTAATACACCTATTTAATTTCGTATTTATAATTCTAGTTCTAGACATGCTTTACAACACATTAAAATCATAGAGAAGTGGCTATGTGTTGTGAATGAACTTATGTTATAGCTCCTTTTTGGTTTTCTATACAATGTATAATAATACTGGTTTTGGCATAAAATCAATTTTAAGCACCACCATATCAAATATTAATAGGCTCCAAAATAGCATGNTATCAAATATTAATAGGCTCCAAAATAGCATGTGCAAAATAAATTAAAATGATCCGTTGACAATATAAAGAAAGTCAAATGTTCATTCACCACAATGTAAATTCTATGATATTTAGAGCTGTAACAAAATTATTACACTTCAGATTAAACTTTTCAAAATTATTTACGACAGGTTTCACACAAATAGCACAGATGTTGAGTATAAAGATATTTTATTATACTACAAAACACACACCTTTTAGAAAATTGATGATCTGGTTTAAATACATAATTATTTTTCCTTCTTGAGTTTTTTTCTTGGTTTTCGAATGCAGCAAAATTACAATTAATGCATCTCTGAAAATTTTATTCAATAGACAAAGAGATCATGCATAACAGAATATGTTAGCACTAGTATGCAGTACAGAAAGAAAGAAAGAAAAAAATAAAATAAATAAATATATATATATCTATCTCTATTTGTGGAGTGTACTTACACTTCCAAACTACTCCCAGTTCGGGGCCCTAATGTCTCTAAACCAAACAATGCAACATTGATCCTGATAATCTTTAACACAGATGGTTCAATGCATAACAAAATATCTTAGCATACGTATTAGGATCAAAGCCAAATTTTTAAGGGGGAAACAGAGGGAGGGAGGGGTGTGTGTGTGTGTTACATGTATGTGAAGCGTACTCAACTTACTAAACAACTCCCAGTTCGAAGCCCCTAATGTGAAGCGTACTCAACTTTCCAAACAACTCCCAGTTCGAAGCCCCTAATTTCTCTAAACCACACAATGTCACACAATCTGATATTCCTATACAAAGAGCATTCAAGTAACACATTGTCTTCATGCAAGTTGTAATGATGCAATCATATTAATTATCGGGATAGTTGATTAATTTTCTTTCGTTTTATGAGGCTTAGGAATATTTTATCAGGATTCAAAGTTATTGCTGTGGTATAATCTTTATCGGGCATGTGTTTGCTTTTTCGGAAATCGTAATTTTGTTTGCGTTAGCATTAGTAGATAGAAGCTTTCCAACTGCAGTCGACAGTTTTTGTTCTACAAGGTTTGATTATCTTTTACCACGACGCAGTTTGGATGGCGATGCAGTTCAGCTGGCGAGAGGAGTGGTTGCCCGGCCCATGCCATGCCATGCCCTTATTTGGTAACGTTTTTGGCACCCTGGGGAAAGGAGTGGGGATAGGCACGCGGCGACAAAACCCCTTGTGCCTACCGTCCGAAAACGGTTGTCGCTACTCGGCCACTTTAGTTATACAGGGGGTGGCCAGTAGTTCATAATAGTTAAATTTTATTGGTGTAGACTAATGACACCTGAGGATGTTGCTTTAGTGGTAAACAAATACTCGTATTCTCCGTTAGTTAACACACCAGGATTTTATTGATCAGAAGGTCACATAGTTATTAGACACCCTGGCGAGACTGAGCCCCCCTCTAGTCGTAAGTCTGGAGGGCTGAATACTATACGTCGGGGCAGGTTTGTTGAAGGGAGACGTTTCTCTACTTATCTGTGATTGCTGCTTTTGGTGAGTTGTCTTCGTTGGTAGCGGAGGCATAGTGAGTTGGGTGGCCCTGTTTCGGGCCCTCGGACTGGCTCTCGTTGACGTGCGGTACGAATTTGGCTGTTTCCTGCGGCTTTAACGGTCTCTTTTTGAAGTACGGGATTAGGGTTCTCCCGTGACTTGCACTTTCCTTGCGATCCCGGTGGGCCTTCTGGTTGGAGACTGCTTCCTCCTCGTCTTTCTTCCGGCCATCGCGTTTCTGTCTGCATTCCTAACCGCGGAAACTGCCACTACATTTCGGAAATGAACTCATAAGTTCTCGGTACTTTTACTGGGTTTGTTTTGGGAATTTACACATTAAGTTTCGGCTCACGACTCGCCTTCTCGGGGAATGGCGCCACTCAGACTGGGGCTACCACTAGCTTCCGGGAATTTACCCATATTCTCGGCACTGTTCTCGTTACACGACTGTTTACTCCAGTTTCTGCTTCATCTATCTCGTCTCGCGGCTGAACCGCCGAACTACTCCCGTCTCAGCTGGCGATAATTGCTCCCGAACAATTGACTGTGAACAACTCATTACAACTGATTGCCTGGACCAGGCCCCGAACTCCGGCCCATTGGTGTGACTGCCTCTCACCTAACTGCCTTCTCGGTCCACGACTGAATGATCACAACTGCCTGACAACCATTGAATGACCTCTCGCGACTGAATGACCACGAACCTTGGCTGCTCCTGAATTTAACCCGTCTCTCGATATATTCAAATTGGCTGTCAGCGATTTGTGTCGAGAGAAACAGGGACTTCCCCAGCGTAACTCGCACATTTTTTTGTATAGGATTTCGGTCTCGTCAGCGACTCGCTCGCTCAAACTAGGGGAGGAGGGAGGGGTGCGGTAAGCATCTCGGGGGTTCCTGGGAGCTGTGTCTGCACTATTCTCGGCCAGGGGGTTACCCTGTTTCCTTCGCAGAGGGCTTAATCAGCTAATTTTCGGGACTTTCCCTGTTTCCTTCAGCTGCGGTACATCCCAGCGTATTCCTATATCTCGGGACATCCCCGGGGGTTAATTCTCAGGGTGTGAATACAGCGCAATTCCTATCCTCTGTACCCGCCACGCGTCACTGTATACAGAAGTCAGTAGATAACCAGCTACCGAAGAAGACACGTTGAGCGTGGCAAATAACCCCTACACCGGAAAACTTTATCCTGCTCTTTTATTTCTCCACCAGTGTGGGAGGTCGCTGCATTTGTAATTGCGATGCAAGTTTTTAATGACGTGACTAATCGAACTACTGTAGCGCTGCTCTTTGCTTGTTTGCCTGTGAAACGGACTGTTCGTGACTCTGTAAATCTGTAGCTTGTGTGAGAACTGATATATTTGAATGATAAATAAAAGTAATAAGTAACAAATACGAGACTTGAATTTATTTAATATTATTATTAAGCACCTTTTTTAAGTTTCATGTCTCTACCGATTGAGCGAACCGAGCTGTAACTTCCAGCCGACACTCACACCGGCTGCCACGTTACAAAGTATGCAATAAAACTAGAAATTTTCAGGGAAAGAAATATATTGCTATCAAGAATACTTAGAATAGTATTCATAGTAACTTTTGCAATGGAGATGCGAGTCACATTTGGTACGCATCTTGTTTTGGCAGGAAAACAAAATTTTTAAATAATTAGAGAGTTGTTTGTGTTTTGGCAATGGTTGCGGGCACTCTGAAAGTTACAAGAGGTCTTGACTTCCCCAACGACTCCCACCCCTAACATCTCTTTATACTTGTAAAAATGGTGAACACCCTAAATAATTTTGATAATTGAGATACAGCCCACTGGCAGATATAATCATTTTAAAGTGATGACATACTCTTCTTGACTTATACAAATGGAGGGGTAGAAAATAATACAGAAAATTAAAAAACTTACGTCGAAAACCAATGGATTAGATACAACTATAATTGTCTGTTACTTGCTCGTCGTATTGTGGTTTGATGCAGCATTAGCCTTATTTCTAATGACTATCACGGAAACATGTTTAAAAAATCTCGGCAAAATTAGGAATATAATTAGTATCATACATCTTTCTATGTTTATGAGTACTTATTTTTTCAAGGAAAGAACTTTCCATGAATTCCAGGATACTATACATAAAATCTCTAAGTGATTTTCCTTGTTTCTGCTGCTAATTAAGTGTTTTGGAGTTAAACATTATAAGTTCCGTTAGTATTTGAGTTGCAAGATATATAGTATTAAAAATGTAATTTTTTTTAAAATCTGTATTGGGATTTGAACATGCATTACAATATCAGAAACCTGCTATCATAACCACAGGACTACCAAGCACAGCTTACTAGACTAACCATAACTATTCACTTTGTTACATGGATGCCTGAGGGGCGTAACTGAGTTCATGAGGGGCGGAGGTCTTAATAAAAATAAAAGAACTATATTTTATTTTTAATTTATTAACACAGCTATTATTTACAGCATTTAATAATGTCTCCACTATTACTATTTTTATTTCAAAGTGAGCACAATATTTTACGCCTATTTCAACTATAATTAACGTCCTTCCTATGTCTCTGTTTGGTTATTGCCAATTTACTCATACTCATCATTAACACACATTCAGTCTAACTTTTGCCATCATTTGCAATATCTTTCACTCACACAACCAGTCCAATAGGCCAGCCTGCAGTCGTACTCTTCACTGCTCCGATGTTCGCAGTCGCAGATTTTCCTCCCGCTGCTTATTCATCAACTCCCGGCTTGGAGGCCTGTCACACACTTATATCAGTCGCCCTGACCATCTGGAAGATTCAATGCACCCAGAGTCACGCTGAGAGAATGACGTCAGTAATCCAGAGTATTCTTCAGATAAACGCAGAAATCCTATCAACTGAAGGTTAGGAGCGGCGAGCCACCAAAGGGTTATCGCTGCAGAATGCCTTCATAATTCAAAATGCAGGTAGGATTATCGCTCACTTGAAATTTAAAACATTCCATTGACTTGCCACTCCACCATCATTTCAGTATTCTGCCCTTCTCTTCCGCCTGCTCACACAGGGCGGCCCAAGAGGTCATCGGCGCAGACCAGCGACACAGCATGCTTGATGGTGTTACCTTTGTGATCTCGTGAATTGTTGAGAGGTAAACAAGAAGAAACTATGACACCTTTGATTCCCATTCCTTTTGGTTGTCAGTCACAAAGATTGACAGGTACTGCTGTAGTCCTAATCTTTCTCATTCCCAAAATCTTTGTTACCTCCTGGAACTCCGCAGCCTCAAAGTTTCTTCCCTGATCGGAACGGAGTTCTAGTAGTACCCCAAACCTTGAGAAGACATGCTCCACGAGTGCCTCAGCCACAGTACGTGCTTACTGGTTCGGAAGGGGAATTTGAGGAAAGTGAGACCACTTTGTAAAGTAATCTTGGGGCACCAGTAGATACTTATTACCTCTCTCTGTAACAGGCAAGGGGCCCAGAATATCCACTACCATCCTCTCAAACGGGACTCCAACATTGTATTTCTGGAGGTGACCTTGTCCCCTGGTCCTTGAGCCCTTCCTCGCAGTGCAGGCGTCACACATTCGACACCACTTCTCAACATCCTCCCGACAATGAAGCCGATAGAATCTCAGTCTAACTCTGTCAAGGGTCTTATTTACACCAAAGTGCCTACTGGCTGCCACATTATGCAGTTCTTTTAAGACTTCCGGAACCCTGCATTCTGGAAAGACAAATTGCAACTGTGCAATTTTCCATCATTACTTTCCCAGTTTCTGTAAAGTACTCCAATCTTCAGTATGAGGGAATTCCATTGTGCCCAGTATGCTTTGACTGCTGCGCTCAGACTAGTTATCTTTTCCCATTTTGGCAGACGCCAGCTTCTTTCCACTTTAATAATGGCAGCAAAGTGGGATCATTCAGCTGGTCTTTCCTAATACCCTCATCACTCCAAGGAGGTGACCCATCACAAGATAAAGAACATTTAATTCTTGTCCTCCGTACTATCAGTGATTTACCACTATTTTCTTCATGGCGTTGCAGTGACGACAAAATGGCTCACATGGCCTCCTAGACAGTGCATCTGCATAGCTAAGAAGGCTTCCAGATCTGTGCTGTATTTCAAAGTCATATTCTTGAAGATGCTGTCTCAACAGAGCTATTTGACCTTCGCGGTTCTTGAAATTTAGTAGCCAGCGTAATGAAGCATGATCGACTGTAAGAATAAAATGTCCACCATAAAGGTAGGGGTTGAAGAGTGAAATTGCCTTCACTTTGGCCAGAAACTCCCTGCATGTAACACAGTAATTTCTCTCAGACTTATGCAATACCTTACTGAAGTATTCTAGTGGTCTTTCCTTCCCATCTTGAACCTGAGATAAACCTGCTCCAATGCCTACATCACTAGCATCAGTGACCAAAATGAATACACCCTCACTTTTCGGGAAACCCAGGGCTGGTGGAGATATCAGAATTTTCTTGAATTTACTAAAAACATTTTCACTCAGTGGTCCAATGAAATGTCCTTTTCGCCTCGGTCAGTTCATTTAGTGGCTTGACGATCCTGGCGAACCCAGGTACAAATCAAAGGTAATAAGCACATATTCCCAAAAAACTCCACACTTCAGTTTTGTCCGTAGGTGTCCACCAATTTCTTATTTTTTTGGTCTTCTCGGGGTCTGATTCGATTCCATGGACTTTCTTTTGGAACAGGTGGCACTTCATAGCTAATTGGGGAGAACAAATCATGCCGTGTTGACATCAACAACTCTGCACTGCCTATCCGTAGCACACCAAGTCAAGTATTGATACAGCACCCCAACCTATGCAGTACATCAAGCTCCAAAAGACATTCATCCTCTATTTCTGCTATGTAAACATTGTGCTCTATGTTACGGTCACCAAGCCTCAAGATCACTTTTTCTCTTACTGATAACTAGTGTGGTCTAACCTATTACTGTAGTCAAATAGCACCACTCCATGCTGTCATCGGGCAATCGGTGGGGGGAAGGCCCAAGGATGTTTGGTCTTAGTACTGTTATGGTTGCCCCAGTGTCGACGGCCATATGGCAAGATAAATCATTCAGGCTCCCCTCTACCAATATTGCATTCCAATTCTGTTTCACGACCATACATGTAAGAACATTGGAGCCTTCCCTCCAGCAGTCACCGACCATTGTCCCCTAAGATTGGTGTTTACAAGTTTTCCGAATGAGATGTATTCTCGTCTGCGTCTTGCTGCCTCTTTTCCCACTGCTGTGGGCAGTAGGCTCCCAGGTGCTCCGGCTGTCCGGCAAAGCTCTGTAGCACGGACCCTGAAAGCGATGTCTCTCATAAACATCTGCATTTCCTAAAGTGTCTTCTTGATAACATCGTTGTCTTCTTAGTTCAGCACCACTGCCCGTACCGGATGTCGAGGCATGGACACCTGTCTCGCTGACTCCACTTCCAGTGCTTGAGACAGGGCGTCCTGCATGGTGTGAGGTGCAGCCAGACGTACCACTTGCAGTACCTCTGTGTGAGCAATAGCATCGATGAAAATGCTGACTGCTATAATGTTGCGCGTCTCCTCGGGGCACCCTTCCAGAGATAGGCGGGAAAGTTGCACAATGTCAAGACATTGTTCCTGCAGTGGCTCCCCTGGTCACTGGGTGTGGTTTTGCAGCTGTGCATGGTGGCCATGTCGCAGGTACCAGTCACCGAAATGTAGCTCCAAGGCAGACACCTGTGTGGGGTACTGTAGACTATGTCGCTCTGGCAGAGATTGTAGTATTCTGAATGTGGGGCTCTCAGTACAGCTGCAAGGTAGTAAGCCCGCTGTTCAGTCAATCAGGGTTGCAACAATTTCAAACTGGTGTTGGTATTCCCGCCATGAAGTCTGGCCAATGTAAGGTGCGGGTCTATTTGAGACCCCCTTCCCCACTCCTGGTTGCGCGACGCCAATACTGCGGAGCTCCTGATTATCCTCCGAAGTTGCCTTGTTGGTTACGGCTTGCACTGCTACGCTTTTCTTGGCTGTCAATGTGGTAGTACTGTACTGGAACTCCTCTGCTGAAGAAATTCCTGCCATTCCTTCTTCATTGCACTCATTTCTTTCTCAACACTGTCCATCCTTCTATTGTCCATTCTTTCATTTACACAGTCAATTTTATCGTCCACACTGTAAATTATTGTATACACTAACTCACCAATGCCTTCCATTTTCTTGTCTACATTCTCATTTACATTATTTACAGTTTCATTCAAACTTTCCTTTACAGAACTAATTTGGGTATTTTCATCTTCCCTCAAGCTATTTGCACTTGTGCTCACTTGGCTACTTAATCCCTCAATTAATGTTTACAGTGCTTCCAGTTCTGCAGACATTTTTCTAGTTAGCATTCATGGTGATGGTTGCACAAAACAATCTTGATTAATTAATTTTTTAAATCACTAATTACTAGCCTGTTGCCTATCTTGATTAACAATTAAATGCCTTCATCCCACTTCTGACACCAGTGTTACATGGATGCCTGAGGGGCATATCTGAGTTCATGAAGGACGGAGGTCTTAATAAAAATAAAATAACTAAATTTGATTTCTAATTTATTTACACAGCTATTATTTACATCATTAAATTATTTGTCTCAACTATTACTCTTTTTATTTCACAGTGAGCACAATATTTATGTCTATTTCAACTCTAATAACTTCCTTCTTTATGTCTCAGTTTGGTTATTATCGATTACTTATACTCATCATTAACACATGTTCAGTCTATCTGTTGCCATCATTCATAATGTCTTTCACTCACGCATCCAGTCCAATAGTCCAGCCTGCAGTCGTACTCTTCACTGCTCTGATGTTTGCAGTACAGGAATATAGAAATATACATTTCTTTCTTATTGAAAGTGAGTATTAAATAAGTAGACACAAATGATAAAACAAAACACTTCAATTAAATAAAACAACATAGGTCAAACACAAAACACTGAAGAAATATTCTGCACACAACCACCAAACGTAAGAAAATGATTTTTTTTAAGTGCAAAATTTATTTTGTGGACAGACAGTAAGTGCAATAGAAAAATATTCAGACATCATAATTTAAGTTGGGATTTGATACTGCAAAAAAAAAAAAAAAAAAAACTGATGCTGTTCAGTTGTGTTGATTTACCATGACAAAATATAAAAATTAAATTTACTGCTGCCTAAATCACCTTTTTCACAAATGTGACAAAACTCATTAAGAAACATGACAATATAGGAACATTAGGAAGAAATTTGTCCATTCTAACTGTTATAATCTAACTAGCTAAGTCGGTAGTGCAAAAGCTTCTTAATTACGGCATCTGGTAAAATTTCTGAAAATAGTTGGTCAGTTAGACAGGGATAAATAATCTCTCCTTCAATATAAAAGTTTAAATTCAGTACCTCAAAATTTTACTTAAACTTGTAACTAGTAATCAAATTATTGAGTTGACTTTAAAGAAATTTTACGGCCTTACATGTCCAGCAGACGTAGCACGATGGATGGCGTCACCCCTGGACACTATAGGCGCCGGCGACGAGAGTATTAAAAAATTAATATCTGGTGTTTATGTGCCTCTTTTTAAATTCGCCCCGCACATTCAAACACTTTTGCCCCTATCCAGGTGACCCTATCCTTACGTCGAGCTTTCATGCTACCAAAAAAATTAAGCTTGATGGCTGAACCTAAATTAAGATGAACTACCCCATTGCATAGCCGGAAAGAGGGCACTAAAATCAAGGCTTTTTGCAAATTCTTTAAGCAGGAAATCATGGATAAAAACTGCAATTCAGTATAAACGTTCACTGAAAAATAATGTAAGCATTAATCTTTCTTCAGATTAAACTAACTGAAACAATATAATTCAAAAACACCTTATACAATAACACAGACGTAGTGCTGAGAGAAAATAAAAGTTACAGTTCAAATATTAAACATAATTAACACTTAATAATACACAATAAAAAAAACCTGAGATAAAAAAAAAAACCAAAAGGCAATTCCTAAATTTACAAAACTAACTAAATAAATTTAATGGAGGGTTCCAAAATCTGAATCCTTATAAAAATGGAAACAAAGCAAATAATATTTTGTGATAATGCAAAAAAAAGAAATTCTGATCTTGTCAAGTGTAAATAAACAAATATGTATTAAAATATACTGAACTCTGTGTACCATCACAGCAGCCGCAGATTTTCCTCCCGCTGCTCACTCATCGTCCTTCGCAAGATGCTTCAGCCACTTATTCACTCATCAACTCCCGGCTCTGAGGCCTGTCACACTTTTATATATTCTGTACCATATAAGAAGGCCACTTTTTGACAGCTCGGCGAAAGTAGCGCCACTGTTTACATCTGANAACTTGTAACTAGTAATCAAATTATTGAGTTGACTTTAAAGAAATTTTACGGCCTTACATGTCCAGCAGACGTAGCACGATGGATGGCGTCACCCCTGGACACTATAGGTGCCGGCGACGAGAGTATTAAAAAATTAATATCTGGTGTTTATGCGCCTCTTTTTAAATTCGCCCCGCACATTCAAACACTTTTGCCCCTATCCAGGTGACCCTATCTTTCATGCTACCAAAAAAATTAAGCTTGATGGCTGAACCTAAATTAAGATGAACTACCCCATTGCATATCCGGAAAGAGGGCACTAAAATCAAGGCTTTTTGCAAATTCTTTAAGCAGGAAATCATGGATAAAAACTGCAATTCAGTATAAACGTTCACTGAAAAATAATGTAAGCATTAATCTTTCTTCAGATTAAACTAACTGAAACAATATAATTCAAAAACACCTTATACAATAACACAGACGTAGTGCTGAGAGAAAATAAAAGTTACAGTTCAAATATTAAACATAATTAACACTTAATAATACACAATAAAAAAAACCTGAGATAAAAAAAAAACCAAAAGGCAATTCCTAAATTTACAAAACTAACTAAATAAATTTAATGGAGGGTTCCAAAATCTGAATCCTTATAAAAATGGAAACAAAGCAAATAATATTTTGTGATAATGCAAAAAAAAAGAAATTCTGATCTTGTCAAGTGTAAATAAACAAATATGTATTAAAATATACTGAATTCTGTGTACCATCACAGCAGCCGCAGATTTTCCTCCCGCTGCTCACTCATCGTCCTTCGCAAGATGCTTCAGCCACTTATTCACTCATCAACTCCCTGCTCTGAGGCCTGTCACACTTTTATATCAGTCGCCCTGACCATCTGGAAGGTTCAACGCAACCTGAGTCATGCTGAGAGAACGAGGTCAGTAATCCAGATCATTCCTCAGATAAACGCACAAATCCTATACGCCGAAGGTCAGGCAGGAGTGGCGCTCCACCCAAAGGGTCATTGCGGCAGAATGCCTTCATAACNCAAATCCTATACGCCGAAGGTCAGGCAGGAGTGGCGCTCCACCCAAAGGGTCATTGCGGCAGAATGCCTTCATAACTTAAAACGCTGTTAGGCTTGCTTGTCATTCAAAACATTACCACTGACTTGCCACCCCACTATCATATAAGTACTCTGTCCTTCTCTTCTGCCAACTCATGTGGGGTGGGCCAAGGTCAGCGGCGCAGACTTTAAAATATATCAGTTTTATAATTTTATGCTAGAATAGAGAGAATAATGCCTCACCAAAATATATGGGCGATTCTCTGTAAACTCATTAACGACCCATACAAAGCTGTCCGGACATTATTTACAGCATTTTTGTGAAAACAACCTTACCAAGGGCTAGATAAATAACCGTTAATCCTAATACATAAAAAGGCCCATTGAATTAATAGCAATTTTTCTAGATATTTACATTTTTCTGGAAAATAATGGCAGGGGACTGTTGGATGTGACAGGGGACTGTATTAGGCGTGACAGGGAACTGTTTTGGGTGCAGGGGACTGTTTAAAATACATCAAAATCCCCATTGTAGTATTTATTTACTAATATATGCCATGCTTATGCACTACAAGCATTGCTATAATTACAATACTTGTACTGAGTAATCAAAAAACAAACATTAAACCATCACTCACAAATTAAAACAAAAAAAATAAATAATGCGTGTCCTAAGCAACAAAATAAACTTATTAAATTAACAAATATCTGTTCCATTTCCAAATGTACATTATTTCTAATATTGTGCACTTAATCTGAGATCAACTTATAGCGTTGTTTACTTAAATAAATATCAATGAGGCATGCAAAATCAGTCAGTTTAATTTTTTGTCATACCATAACTGTTTTACAGTTAGAATAGAACATAAAAAACAGTCTCATCAATAAAGAGACCACAAGTATGACAACAATGTGCTACTTAGTTACCATACAATCCTGATTATATAATATATTTATTGTTTCTTTCTTAATCAAATAAAGCACGTTAAATCACAGTCAGATTACTTTGTAACACAATAATTAGAATGAACACATTATTGTTCAAAAACGTCCACTAAAGCCGGGAATTTATAAAATACCCTCTTCCCCTTTAGTATTAAATCAGGACTATCCAATTTCTGAATTACCCAATCATAGAACACGTCTGAAATATCATTTTCATCTATTTTAAAGGTTTGTACTTTGTCATCACAAATCTTCAAAAACGTAACTCTCAAATCATTTTCTTCTTCATCGATTTCATTTATCACAGCAGCATATCGATAGTCCATATTTTTTACCGAGAATCTTACGAGAACGTAGTCTCCAGTATTGTAACATGGCTGCTGTTCACCACTGGTTCCAGCGACTTCGGCGTCCAGGGCTTTAGTTAGCATGTCCAGTGTGAGTTCAGCTGAATTGAGATCGTTTTCCAATTCGGACTAGGTAAACACATCTTCTACTCTCCATCTGGGTTTCAAATCATAGGTGATATTTCCTATCTTAAAATGCTCACAAATTTTGAAGCAGCTGAGACTTCTCATTGTCAGAGTTACACAGTTTGAGGGGAAACCAGGGATAGAGCTGAAAAAGTCACCAGTGACTTGATGCACATTCAAGGTGACTTTGAAACTCTTCTGTTTGGATGCCTCCTTTTCAATTGTTTCAATCATTGCCTGGATGTCTTGACCATCAATTGTGATGCATGTAATGCCAGGGCATCGCTCGTGGATGGATTGTACAAATGATTCAATATCATTGATATCACCACCAGCATTTACGACAAAATCTGCTGTTCTTTTGCAGGTGGCTCCGACGCCATCTGGTGCACCCTTCCCATGTCCACTCTCTGTATAGTTCCATGTAAATTGCTCTACAGCTGGAATTTCTTCAGAGAGTTTAGATGCCATTATGAAAAACATCGTTTTGTTACGATATTGCGTAACGGGGCCGTCGCTCAAGAAATGTACACGTTTAATTCCACGTGGTAGAGCTTTGAAAATTGGTTGTAAATGTACCCAAATGGCACCAGGTGAATGGGCTATGTTCTTGGAGACTGTGCAATATGAGCGTATTGAATTGTTTTGATAAATTACGACTGTATNGAATGGGCTATGTTCTTGGAGACTGTGCAATATGAGCGTATTGAATTGTTTTGATAAATTACGACTGTATGTAAGCCCAGCTGGGCTCGAGATCCACCAAAATGGAAGGCTTGTATCTCTTCCGCATACTTCGTGCAATAATTCTCACTGAANAGAGTCGAAATATACCACTTTCTGGAGTTTTTTTTCTTATTTTCAGAAAAGCCCCTAAAGTAAAAAATTACCATTGTTTCTTTCTTAATCAAATAAAGCACGTGAAATCACAGTCAGAATGAACACATTATTGTTCAAAAACGTCCACTAAGGCCGGGAATTTATAAAATACCCTCTTCCACTTTAGTATTAAATCAGGACTATCCAATTCCTGAATTACCTGATCATAGGACACGTCTGAAATATCATTTTCATCTATTTTAAAGGTTTGTACTTTGTCATCACAAATCTTCAAAAACGTAACTCTCAAATCATTTTCTTCTTCATCGATTTCATTTATCACAGCAGCATAACGATAGTCCATTTTTTTTTACCGAGAATCTTACGAGAACGTAGTCTCCAGTATTGTAACATGGCTGCTGTTCACCACTGGTTCCAGCGACTTCGGCGTCCAGGGCTTTAGTTAGCATGTCCGGTGTGAGTTCAGCTGAATTGAGATCGTTTTCCAATTCGGACTCGGTAAACACATCTTCTTCTATCCATCTGGGTTTCTAATCATAGGTAATATTTCCTATCTTAAAATGCTCACAAATTTTGCTGTTGCAAAAGCAGCTGAGACTTCTCATTGTCAGAGTTACACAGTTTGAGGGGAAACCCGGGATAGAGCTGAAAAAGTCACCAGTGACTTGATGCACATTCAAGGTGCCTTTGAAACTCTTCTGTTTGGATGCCTCCTTTTCAATTGTTTCGATCATTGCCTGGATGTCTTGAGCATCAATTGTGATGCATGTAATGCCAGGGCATCGCTCGTGGATGGATTGTACAAATGATTAAATATCATTGATATCACCACCAGCATTTACGACAAAATCTGCTGTTCTTTGCAGGTGGCTCCGACGCCATCTGGTGCACCCTTGCCATGTCCACTCTCTGCATAGTTCCATGTAAATTGCTCTACAGCTGGAATTTCTTCAGATAGTTTAGATGCCATTATGAAAAACATCGTTTTGTTACGATATTGCGTAACGGGCCATCGCTCAAGAAATGTACACGTTTAATTCAACGTGGTAGAGCTTTGAAAATTGGTTGTAAATGTACCCAAATGGCAGCAGGTGAATGGGCTATGTTCTTGGAGACTGTGCAATATGAGCGTATTGAATTGTTTTAATAAATTACGACTGTATTTAAGCTCAGCTGGGCTCAAGATCCACTGAAATGGAAGGCTTGTATCTCTTCCGCATACTTCGTGCAATAATTCTCACTGAAATCCATGTGGATCAGGACATCCTCGTCTTGTAGATTTTGTTTTAAATCCTTCATGGTCATCTTTGTCATCTTCATGGTCATCTTTGATGGTCAAAGAACTTTTCTAAATCTTCATGCAACTGTGTTATAAGTTGACGCGGATGANTAACGCAGATGAACAGCAACAGATTTTTTCAAATATTTTGTCACTTTTCGCGGCTTTTGAGTCTTCAAATCTTGAATCTCTTGCCTCTCCGCAATCCACATCTTATATTTCATGACTTTTGTATCGTCAAACTCTATGTATCGGGGAGTCTTAGTGGCGCAAATCAGGCAACTTCTCGACAAACAGTCTACGTTGTACCGATTGCAACACACTTCAAGTAACTTCTGGTGGTTGTTGTAAGATACAATTCTTGCTTCATATAGAGCGCATAGCTTCATGTCCAAGTTACTGTGGATTATACATAAGCATGTATCACGATTTTGAGCATTTGACTGGACTACCCAGAACGGACAAAATCAACAAAATGTTTGATAACTTATTTTGAATATATCAGTCACAAATTTTTAATATAAATTACGAATTGTATCAAGCAGATACCTTTTTTGTTTTTTATAAGTTTTTCTGGTAATAAATTCCTTTTTCCGGATCCTATACGGCTGTTGCTATCATCTTCAAAAAAACCACCTGCTTATAACTATTAGGTATTCTCATCCGTCGCTTTATAGGCAAGGCCAAAGAAGTTTAGGGTTTTGAGTTGTTTACGCCTCTATAAATAACAGAACTATCTTTGGGTATCCAATGCCTATACTTTTAGACTAGAACTCCAGACACAATTTTTGTAAATATTTGTTTATTGGTGCTACACTTTAATCTTGAATAATTTTCTTTCAGCTGTTTATTAAGAACGTCGCCAAATAACGCTTTCTTGACCACCTCTTTTCTACTATCAGGTTCATCTAACATTTTCTGCATTTTTTAATTCGGTGTATCCTCTATATTTTTTGTGTTTTTATATTCAAGTCTTGCTAATCTTTTCCTGTACTTCTCAAGTTGCTTCTGTAAACATGCTATTTTTTCATTTCTTTCTTTGTTAAGATGTTTTCTTTGCTTTTTGACTTTTCTTCCTCTCTTTGCACTGGCACTGCTGACGGTAGAGCTTGGAGCAGGACGAAGGTGCATTAGAACTGGAGTAAGGTGTCCTGAAGTTGGAGTAAGGTATTCAGGATCTGACGGCGGCGTGTTTTCACGTATAAATGTATTAGTAACACNTTTCTTTGCTTTTTGACTTTTCTTCCTCTCTTTGCACTGGCACTGCTGACGGTAGAGCTTGGAGCAGGACGAAGGTGCATTAGAACTGGAGTAAGGTGTCCTGAAGTTGGAGTAAGGTATTCAGGATCTGACGGTGGCGTGTTTTCACGTATAAATGTATTAGTAACACTGTTTAATCGCTTTTGTTTGGCGCGGTAAGCAGCACAGTGTTCTTTCCAATTCTTTAAGGCAGCTCTGTGCTCACGTGGAGTCATGTCTTTAGCAAGTTNTTTGTTTGGCACAGTAAGCAGCACAGTGTTCTTTCCAATTCTTTAAGGCAGTTCTGTGCTCACGTGGAGTCATGTCTTTAGCAAGTTTTCTCAAACCTTTTCCCTTTTTATTCTGGTATTTTAACCTCTCCTTTTCTTTCATTTCTTCCCTCTTTTGAGGGTCATTTTTTCTGCATTGGTATCTTAGTTTTTCTGCTTCTCTCTTTTTTTGTGTAATAATTCCTCACTGGATACCTTTTTTCTTTTAGGAGGCATCTCAAAGTAAATGCATCAAACCTGCAATAAAGTCTTACGTTTAGAAATGTAAACAAGTACAGCAAATTTACTTTTAAAAAGTGACCATTGTCTAATTTCCACAATCCCCTGGAATGGAGGACAGTCCCCTGCCATGTTTTTAGGCAGGGGACTGTGTTTTCGGACCAAATCACGTATTCTTAACCTAACTATTGCAATTCATTTCATTTCGTGACAACTGATAGGTTTGTACACAAATCATAAGAGTAATACATAAAAAAACTACACAGATAAACTATAAATAAAAATACTTACCAGAGGACTGTGTGTCGTAGCAGCCTCGACGCGTGGCCTCACCACATATGATGCACTGACACAATACAAAATGGTGCATCGACGCCGTTCACATGACTGACACTAATGTCACACTGGTTACGTTCCACTTTACGCTAAACATGATTTACAAACACCATGGAATTTATTTTTTTGTGGTTTGAATTTTGAGCAGGGTACTGTGCATAAAAACTCCGGACAACATTAAGGAAAATGAATGAAATACAACAAATATGACGGGGGTCTTCTTTTGTACAAAAATTATACTTGCATTATTTTATTTTTAGATATCAAGTGACAAAATTACGTAGTATTCATAAAACTTCTCAAAACTTACTTCAAAGCGTGAATTCTGGAAATGGGACAGCCCAGCAGACTGTGTTTCAGGGGGTTTTGGGAACATGTACTTAACTGTAATAAAGACTGTCGAGCAATACATTGTACTCATAAGGTTTATTGTTTTACTTGCGTTCGGAGCGCTTTTCGTTTATTATATTTCAATATTACTTCGACAATTTGGTCCGGACAGCCATTTACGAGTTTACAGAGAATCGCCCATACAGAACAAATTATAAATATTTTACATTTCTTAAGCACAAATGTGTTTCATTATTCATTGGTACCGACTTCAGTAGCATACATATTAGTTTAAAACCTTGTTCCTAACTACAAATAGCTGAAAACATGCTTTGCATTTTTAAGTCTTGCACACAGGGGTCAGAAAATCACTGAACTCTCAAACACCTCACAAAAGAGGGACTCACAAACTTTGTTCATGAATTCAAGATATGTTTATACAATATTTAAGGGACAATCCCCTATTACAAGGGAGAAATTTGCAAGACTGCAAACAAAATGTTTAGAATGCTACCCTCAACCTTCCAAACACTCCCAGTTTGGAACCCTATGTATTGTCTCAAAACCAAACGATGCCACACTGAATCTTATATTTCTTCGCATAGACGATTAAAAACATAACAGAATATCTAAAAGCAAGTACACAAAATATTTTTAAAATTTTTTTTAAACTTATATTTATGAAAGGTTGGTAGTTACCAATTTTTGATATGTACTCATGGAAGTGAATCTTGAGAGTCAAATCTAACTTGAACTCAGTAAAGAGTAAATGGCAAGAGCACTCTTTCAACATTTGAAACAATGTTATTACCGATGATTGAGAAGTTTCATAACTGACAAAAAGTAGAAATTAATGCTTATTGTGAATCAAGAGTCCTGGTTTCCTTCTTCTTAAACTAGGTCCCATCAAGTCAAATCACACAGAAAATGCTTCAGTAAAAATATATATAGTTTTACTGACGGCGTTGTTGCTCTACAATATAATATGGTTATTATTAAGGTTAGGGGCTTTTCTGAAAAACTAAAAAAAAATTCAAAATGATGATATATTTCTACTCTACTATTCACATAGAACACGAATATACTAGGGGCGTAGCTTTAAAATAAGTACAACATATTAAAAAAAATTGAACAAAATTGTGAAATGACTGTTCACCTAGTTTGTTTACGTTTCTGAACGAAACGTCCTAGACCTACAAAAGTTGCATTAATGGGTTCTGCACAGCTTACCTTATTCATATTCAAGAGGGCGTAATGTTAAAATAAGTAGAACATATTAAAAAAAACTTGCAAAAAATTGTTTGTTTACATCTATTAACATTAGAGGAATTATACCAGCCCCTACCTAGGTGAGTCAATTTACATTCTTTTGGTGTGTTTGACGGTTCCTTTAAATCCATACAATCCTACATCCGTAGTTTTAGTGTAAAACCCAAACATCCTAGGTTAGTGTAAAACCCTACAATTCTAGGTTAGTGTAAAATCCAAAATACCTAGGTTAGTGTAAAACCCAACAATCCTAGGTTAGTTTAAAAAATTTAAATAGCAATTCCCCCATCGTGGGGTTAGGTTCTGTTAGGTTAGGTGGGCATATATTACGAAATTAGTCGGACGTTAATGCCCCTAGTATATTTGTGTTCGGTAATTATCTAGTTTAGGGGCTTTTCTGAAAAACCCAATAAAATTTTAAAATTATGATATATTTCTACTCTACTAATGATGCAGAACACGAATATACTAGGGGCATTAACNAGGGGTCAGAAAATCACTGAACTCTCAAACACCTCACAAAAGAGGGACTCACAAACTTTGTTCATGAATTCAAGATCTGTTTATACGATATTTAAGGGACAATCCCCTATTACAAGGGAGAAATTTGCAAGACTGCAAACAAAATGTTTAGAATGCTACCCTCAACCTTCCAAACACTCCCAGTTTGGAACCCTATGTATTGTCTCAAAACCAAACTATGCCACACTGAATCTTATATTTCTTCGCATAGACGATTAAAAACATAACAGAATATCTAAAAGCAAGTACACAANCACTGAATCTTATATTTCTTCGCATAGACGATTAAAAACATAACAGAATATCTAAAAGCAAGTACACAAAATATTTAAAAAATTTTTTTTTAACTTATATTTATGAAAGGTTGGTATATAGTTACCAATTTTTGATATGTACTCATGGAAGTGAATCTTGAGAGTCAAATCTAACTTGAACTTAGTAAAGAGTAAATGGCAAGAGCACTCTTTCAACATTTGAAACAATGTTATTACCGATGATTGAGAAGTTTCAAAACTGACAAAAAGTAGAAATTAATGCTTATTGTGAATCAAGAGTCCTGGTTTCCTTCTTCTTAAACTAGGTCCCGTCAAATCACACAGAAAATGCTTCAGTAAAAATATATATAGTTTTACTGACGGCGTAGTTGCTCTACAATATAATATGGTTATTATTAAGGTTAGGGGCTTTTCTGAAAAACTAAAAAAAAATTCAAAATGATGATATATTTCTACTCTACTATTCACATAGAACACGAATATACTAGGGGCGTAGCTTTAAAATAAGTACAACATATTAAAAAAAATTGAACAAAATTGTGAAATGACTGTTCACCTAGTTTGTTTACGTTTCTGAACGAAACGTCCTAGACCTACAAAAGTTGCATTAATGGGTTCTGCACAGCTTACCTTATTCATATTCAAGAGGGCGTAATGTTAAAATAAGTAGAACATATTTAAAAAAAACTTGCAAAAAATGTTTGTTTACATCTATTAACATTAGAGGAATTATACCAGCCCCTACCTAGGTGAGTCAATTTACATTCTTTTGGTGTGTTTGACGGTTCCTTTAAATCCCTACAATCCTACATTCGTAGTTTTAGTGTAAAACCCAAACATCCTAGGTTAGTGTAAAACCCTACAATTCTAGGATAGTGTAAAATCAAAAATACCTAGGTTAGTGTAAAACCCAACAATCCTAGGTTAGTTTAAAAATTTAAATAGCAATTCCCCCATCGTGGGGTTAGGTTCTGTTAGGTGGGCATATATTACGAAATTAGTCGGACGTTAATGCCCCTAGTATATTTGTGTTCTACATGATTCGTAGTGTAAATATATCATAATTTTGGATTTTTTTGGTGTTTTTCAGAAAAGCCCTAAACTTAATAATTACCAAAATTACTACCTAAAAATTATTTGAAGTGGACTTTCCCCATAAAAGAAAATAAAACTATCTACCAAAATATTATTTTAAGTGGACTTTCCCCCATAAAATAAAACTATATGTTGCATAAAAGCACATCGTACCCAAAGCTTTTATCACAATATAAACATTGATTTGCCACACACAGTAATTCTTTAAAGTTTACTCACAAGTGTCAATAAAATAATTACTGAAAGTAAAATTAAAAGTAATTACCTTGAAACACTTAACATGTATGACGTAGACAAATCTAAATCGCACAAACTATCCATTTTATTCCCAAGAATTATTCAACAGTGGAACATTCCTCAATTCATAACGACAAGCGCGAAAAGCAGAAGTACAACGTACAGCATAGAAAAAACCATAGACTAAGATGAAGTACGCGGACCTCGCTGGCAGAACACAACAAATCTCCGTGTTCCAACATTGAACTGTTTTACTGCCAATACGACAAGCAAATGAATCCTGGAATTGAATTTGAGGTTAGAACACAATGTATATATTAACAACAGCTTCGAGAAGTTTTTAAATTCACTCAATGCCCCAGAGCGCAACCACGAAAATTGTCGTTATATATATATATATAAACACACAAACACATTATATGGCCAAGAAACAGGAATGTTTGAGGCTGTAGTTGAATTGCAAGAATTAATGTTTTATGTCGAGAATTTTATATGGTAATTTGTCGAATCTTTGGAAATTATAATCATATTTTAAGAGTGTGGCATTGTTTAGCAAAGTGAAAATTACACTAATAAGTCTCTGCGCTGAGTATAATAAGTATTCGCCAGTATTCATCAGAGCATTTTAAAATATTTAATCTATTCTTTAATTGCAGATGAGTATCCCGCTCGATAAATATAAAGAATTCCATTTTTCCGGGAAATGATTAGAAATATCTGATAACCACATCTCTGGACTTACATAGAACATTATTTAATTATGAGTGTTTTTATTGATACATATTATTTCTTTACTTTAAAGAATTTTTATGAATCACTTTGTAGTTGGCTGAGAGAGCATGTGAACCAAGATTTTGCTCATTTTACTTGTACTGTTAAGATGTTTTATAAATATTTGTCACAAAAAATTATTAATATTACATTTTATTTTATTATTACACCAGTTTGGCAAGATGGCGTCAATTGCAGACGAACATCTGCGTGGCTCTTGTAACAAAGTATTGAAATATACTGATTTAGCATTTCTGTGTGAGGGTTATGTAATAAATGGTTTCAAGCCTGCTGTGTGAAAGTAAATAATGAAATATATAAATTGATTCAAGAGCTTGGGGATATTGTGAAATAGCTATGTGGCCAATGTAGCAGTACATTAGAACAGATGACGAAACAAGTTACCCGGTAATTTTGATTATTTGAGTTTATGTGATCAAGTGAGTAATATATTAAAAAATTGTAGAAGATGTGATAATTGACAGTGTGGAAATTAAAACAAAGTTGGAGCTAGTGAATGCTACAAATATGCATAACGATGACAAAATGCCTTTCCTACGTGAAACGAAAAAAATCGGTACTGACAGTTCACAGGCTTCAATAGAAAAATGGCAAAGTAAAAAATTTCGGGATAAGATTATTATTACAGATAAGTCTGCATGGTTAACATGAGAAAATAGTAAACCCTACCTGTTCTGAAGCATTGCAATTGAATGGAAATAAGGAAATAGTAATTAATAACAAAGGTAGTACTAAAAATAGTGTAAACAAAAATCCAGGGGTAATTGGAACTGTAGATAGCGGGGATACAAGACTTAGTGGTGCAAAAAAAAAACCATGGTTCTTCCTTCGAAAAGTTGTTAAATATGACAGTTGAAGATGTACAAAATTTTGTAAGTAAAATTTTTCCTAATATTGACGTTGCAATTCAGAAACTTCATTCAAAGGGAATAAATGACAGCTTCAGACTTGGTCAGGAAGAGTTAATGAATTCTACTAGATGGACCAAAAATATAACCTTAAAGTGTTTTTTATTCTACAAGAAAAGGGAAAAACAAGTGGGCTAGTGTCAAACAGCAAGAATATGCTTTACACTTGTGATCTGCAAAATGCTGAACTATCTATTTGCAGTGTGAATGTACAGTCTTTACAGACTAAAATTGATTTATTTACTATTTATGTTGAGGAAGTAAAGACAGATATTGTTTGTCTTAGTGAAAACTGGTTATCACAAGTAGAAGTGAATTTTGTACTCACATTGATTATTTAACCCTGCTAGTGCTTACTTTCAGTACATAATGGGCAACATGCAAATTTCGCCAATATTGTTGAAAATGATACGAACACATTTGTATATACACATTTGTATATGCGTATGAAAATAAAAATTCGCCATTTTTTTTCATAAAAATCGGTTATTACAAAGTTATTTGAGTATTAAAACAGTAACTTTCGCATTCGCTGTCACATGAATGCGGAATGCTCTCTCATTGGTTTGACGTCCCTGGTAATACGCCTCCGGAATGTTGCAAACACGCAGCACTAAAATGGAAGGCAACTTTGTGAAAGTGCAGTCGAACAATCTGCCACGAGTAGATACCGATATGCTACTTGATTAATTTAAGCCCTATTGTTTTGTGTAACTTGAAATAGGATGTGTAAAATTACAAATGTAAGAACGTGATCTTCAAAGTGACTGTAAGCTTACATTACATGTTAAAACATATTTGTTTGTGCGTTTTATTGATTTAAATATTATTATTATCATCTGTGTTTATATTTTCAATTGCTAAGATTCAAAGTAGGAAATTAAAATATCAAATAGGTATTGCATTCTCAAGATTAACACAATTGTAATGACAGCGACTGCAGTGAGCGTACTGTATTTTCGCACGCCATGCTTGATGTCTGATAAATTAACTACATTATTTAGAAATGAAACGTAATGTTGTCTTGAGAAAGAAGGTTACAAATATTTCCGGATTCTAAATCGCGTTTCAGTATTCATAAAAAACTTTTTTCGCAGTATGGTGACAGTAGGCCTAAAACTAACGGGCTGGTGGCGGGCAGAATTCCGCACTGCCAGCCGGCAAACTTGTATTTCCGCGTTCCACCTCGTTTATAATCACTATATTGAGACCTCAAATATAGTGTTTAGAAACTAAACAATTATTTAAAAAATAACTTGCTTATCGTATTGTTTCTTATATTATGTGTACCTAAAATAACTTTTATTATTCTGATGTCACGATAGCTGTGAATGCATTTTATTTTTAAACTGTAAGAACTGTAGACATAAGCTGAAAATATAGATATGGTAGTTTGAGAAACACTTAATAACTGGGCTGAGATTATTTACAGCGAAGAAAATCCGTAATAAAACCTTAAGTATTTGTTTTATTCTCAAAAGCTGTTTTCTTCCTGTTTATTTAGTGGAAAGGGTTATAAAATTAACTCAGCTTACTTGCATAAAACGCGTAGGTCAATTAGTGTCGATTTGGTGGGCCTCGTAATTATTTGTAATGTCCATCTCAGTAACTTAGAAAAAAGGAGAAGGGCAAATATGAAAGTAAAAATTAAGTTGCTATTTAACTTAAATTGTTAGGCTTATAAAAGCTAACTAGAGAAAAATCAAAACAACCAAAATTTATTGAAATTGCTATGTTTGAAAAATATTGTATAATATAAACCCAACTTTTTACAAGAGGGACTTTTGAGCCCCACCCAAATAAATTAATGTTTAATTTTCATGGCTTAACATTGTGACATATTATTTAGGCATACAATGTGAATATAGCCTTAAGGCGCCCGCCTACCTGGAACTTTTTCCCACATTTAGGCCGAGAAGTGCAGGGGTGATAAGGGCGACACTGCCACGCGCATCAAGTACGCCATCGCCGCTAAGCGCAAGGCTCTGAACTGGCGTGCAGTGTTCTCGTCGTGCTGCGTGTACCTATGGGACTTTCAGCGGTGACCATATTATTTTATTAGTGGGAAGTCTTTAGGAAGGTTCAATGCAGGCCCCTATAGTAGTTTTGTATGTATCTGATGCGTGCATTTTGAGCTACAACGCCTTGAAAATGAAGTTTTTAGCGGTTTTGGAGTACTCTGAATTGATGTTTCTAACGTACGTGATATTTTGAAAGTACTTAACAGCTCTCCTCTGAAGTGTGTGTTCTTTTCTTAGATCATCACATTGGATGCACACTTAATAGTTTCGTTGAAAAACGTGTATTTCGAACACTCTGCAACGCAGTTCAAGCGTCGGGTAGATGGGTGCCTTAATATGATAGCTGTGNTCTGAATTGATGTTTCTAACGTACGTGATATTTTGAAAGTACTTAACAGCTCTCCTCTGAAGTGTGTGTTCTTTTCTTAGATCATCACATTGGATGCACACTTAATAGTTTCGTTGAAAAANACAGCTCTCCTCTGAAGTGTGTGTTCTTTTCTTAGATCATCACATTGGATGCACACTTAATAGTTTCGTTGAAAAAACGTGTATTTCGAACACTCTGCAACGCAGTTCAAGCGTCGGGTAGATGGGTGCCTTAATATGATAGCTGTGNGAAAAACGTGTATTTCGAACACTCTGCAACGCAGTTCAAGCGTCGGGTAGATGGGTGCCTTAATATGATAGCTGTGCTCCTGAAACGAATGTTAGAAGTAATATTAAATTAATAAAAAATATCTGTACCAAATTTTGTATGTTAGGCCTAACTTGGAATGTATAAGCTTACGAAATGTAAAATTTACATTGTGTGGCTAAATTGTTTGTAAACATATTTATATGCCTTTACTATTATGAAATACGTTAACATATTTTTTCATACTCACGTCTAAATCACATACGAATTGCTAAACACATTGTGGTGTGTATTAAAAATACCATAGTACNAAACACATTGTGGTGTGTATTAAAAATACCATAGTACCGCAATGAATTTTAGGTCAGTTAGTAGATATTAAGAAGTTCAGTGTTAAAACTGCCTACATAGGGGAAACATAAACACCTTAAATATAATTACATACATCAAAATGGTCTTCGCAAACAGAAATAACTGATTTTGGCTAAACATCTTCAATATCTTGCCTAACTGGGTTAAACCCCGTCTTCCTGTTTGTTTCGTTTTTTGTAACTAACAAATATTTATCAGGTGTTTTGCGAGATGTACTAGTACACTGCAGTACAATAAACCATTTCGATGATTTTGCTATACTTGACTGTTTATTTTCTCTTTTTATAACTTCAAACAATTTCTATTTAACAAAATACGCATCACCGCTGAAGTAAACAAACATGGCAGCCGAGGTTGTATCTAACATGTGACGTCACGGGAGTGAGCAGGCGCAACAGACGTGTTTTTGCGGGCGTTTCAAACGTATAAATTACACTCAATCGTAACTTTTTCAAAACTAATTTTTAAATCGTAATATTTTGTAAATGTATTTCTAACACATAAATTAATGAAAACGAAGTCCCAACAAAAAATGTGCATGATTCCTATAGCGCGGATACAGTTATGCCGTTAGGTTGCCAGCACAAAGAGAGGAAATAGTTCTAAAGTTTTAACGTAATTATTAATTTATCGCTTACAAATGGGTTTCGAAAAGACTTTTATCTTATTATGCTATTTATTAATGACGTGATGCTAACGTACTTTGAATTCAATGTTTCTTGCATACTCACAAGATCACGCTCAAGGTGAAAGTAGAGCGGCCATTTGTTTACAAACCTTCGTTCCGTGTGTTGTTGGCG
>NQII01009224.1:0-10739 GCA_002778355.1 Clitarchus hookeri | reverse complement strand
AAAAAATAACAATAATTTCACGGAAAATGGTATATTTCCTCTCCACTAATGATGCAGAACACGAATATACGACGGCCATTAACGTCCGACTAATTTCGTAATATGTGCCCACCTAACCTAACAGAACCTATCCCCACGATGGGTGAATAACTATTTTACATTTTTTAACTAACCTAGGATTGTTGGGTTTTACACTAACCTAGGATTGTAGGGTTATATAGACTCAAATGTGAGTGTATGAATCACCTAACCAAAAGGTGGTATTACAATGTGTAATTAAAAANCTGACCTAAACTAACACACGGTAGAGCATATCACATTGTCACACATCATTTGTAAACAAACCCTTCAGCACTCCTTCTATCCGATATCACTGGAACATTTGCATATTCAGAGACGAGGGGACGACTGTCTTCCTCCCTGCGTTTTAACCAGTGTTTAATACGCTACTTGTCTTTTCAATAATTTACATGGCTTAGGCCGCTTTTGCAGCATTGCTCACCGGCAGACCATAGTATTGGGTTTGCATCAACTTGTAACATATTAGCGTAAATGCATTTGTATAAAAGTGGTAAGTAAACATCTGAAATCACCATGTGGTTTTCATTTACTTTACCTCTCAGTGTATTTCGGGCGCTGCACCCTAATTTAACAAAGTGTAAGTAAGGCGTGCGAGGTGGTCTAACTAAAACCTCGCCAATGTAATAAGTAAAACCATCAGGTACGTGCAATTATTGGTAAGTTCCGTATATGTAAGCACTCCATATCGACAAAGGACTTCAGGGACCGACGGGCCATTGACCGCGTGACCCTCACTAAATCATGCTCACTGAGTAATGGTTCCAGGCAATTTAACCAGTTTTTGTCTTAACCTGGGTAAGTCAGTTAAGGTGGAGACCCACATCAGCATCCCTGGAACCCCTAAACGCCAACTTGCTTGTTATGGAATAAGTGGGATTGTTTTAAATATTCTTAAATCTTATCTTCAAAATAGAAAACAGATAGTTTCAATTTTTTTTTTTTTTGTTTTAAGTTGGGATCACGGCATACCACAAGGTTCAGTTCTTGGACGATTGTTATTTCTTATTCTTGTTAATGACTTACAACTAAATTGATGTTCTTTACTTTTTGAAGATGATACTACTTTAATAGCGAAAATTAATGATAGCGATACTGTATTTCTAAAAGCTGATGACATTTTAGAGGAGGTTCAACTCTGGTTTCTACAAAAAAGTTTCTCCTAAATCAAGATAAAACTCAGTAATTACTTTGTACATTAGACCGACAGATCGGTGTTGATGAGATGGATGAGGTTAAATTGTTAGGTTTCTGGGTGGACTCCAAGTTGTTTTGGAATAATCGTATTATCAGAGTGTGTGCCAAGTTATCAAAGGTACTTTATATTCTGAGAAAACTTAAAATAATGGAGACTGAGTTCTACTTAGTTATGGTATATCATGCTTCATTTCATAGCCACATAAATTGTGGCTTGGAGCTTTGGGGTCATTCACCAAATATTGCACATGTTCTGTTTTAAAGAAAAAGGCCGCTAGAATAATAACTTCCACATGGTATTTGGATCATTTTAAGCCGATTTTAATCCAATTAGGCGTTATGACTATTGCTAGTCAATATGTTTTTAATGTTTTAGTACATTTAAAGGAAAATATCATAAATTATTCTAGTAGGGAGGTGGTCCATGAGCACAACACTCGACAGATCATTGAACTAAACATTTCTAGGTCTAGACTTGTGGGACTACAAAGACATATCCTATATTAGCTTTAAAAATTTGCAATTGCAAAGTTTACCTCAAGAAGTAAGACAAATGAGCATGAAATTATTTCTCAATACTCCCCAGAAAAAATTATAATAGACCACATTATTATTTAAGTGAACTAAATATAGATTCCCTCTGGGATGGTAAATATGGTTATGAATATACCATTTAATAATATTATGTTTTTACTATAAATTGTTATTTGTGGATATGCATACAATTTTGTGCTATGTTTTTTTTTTTTTTTTTTTTAAAGTTTAGTGTTGACATTGTCTTAAAAGTGTCATAAGTGAGATATATATTACATGTTTTTGTAAAAACTTATTTATTCGTAAATTGTTTAATCATGTTGTATGTGTGATTTATCTATTGTTTTTTATGTGCTGTTTATGTGAATTGTCTTATTTATATCTTAATGATTTAAAATTCTCTTTTTTGACGCAGTCAGTCTAGTTGTAACCGGCCAAGTTCCTAGCAAAGTATAAATTAATTTAACTATCGCAACAGTTCCTTGTTTTGCATCATCTTCAATACCATCGTTATACTAGCATTTTTACGTCAATTTTTAATTCGGGAATATATTTACGAATACACCATTATCCGATTTTGACACAATATTTGCAAGGTATTTGCTTGATTTTATGTAGTGGAACTGAATTATATTTGTTCTAGTAAATTAATTAAATGATGGGAAAACACATTTGCAAAATGCCAGCTAAAAATAATCCATTTTCATAATATTAACATATTTTATATTAAACTGCACTGAGTCATATCAGCAAATACAATTTACACGCTCTATACAAGTATATATTTCTGCTGCTAGATGTAAGCCAATTTTCTCGAAAACGCGAATTCCTCTAAATAACTTTAAACGCAGTTAGATTAAAATCAAATTGGTGAAAGTATTTTATCATATAAAAGTGCTTGTCTTTTGAAAATTAAGATAAAAAAATTACATGAGCCAATCTCATGGGTCTCTGCGACCGTTTGCTGCACTGCATAACAGTAGTGCTAGCTGAGCACCATGCTGACGACACGAACATCGGGCGTGGCTGTCAGTAACAGTATCTCAATAGTGTTTAGGAAAGCACCTGCCTCCGCCCAACAGCGAGTGTCAGCTGACGGTCCCACTTTGTTCCGATTATGTGGACGACACCAGTATAGTCTCTCCTGGTTCGGATCCAAACCGAACGGCACGTGTACTCACACTCAGGGCATACCACATGTGAAGGCGACAGAAGGCTTCGTAGCAGCCCTGATTAGGGCACGTATAAACAACCAATGCCACTGTGCAACACAAAGTGTTTAAGAATGTTAGTGGCCTTCAAAAGTGGAGTATAATAAGTCCCAATTTTACCCTAAGTGAACACCACTAGTGTAATGTCTTTTCAACATAATTTCAAATCATATCAAAAGTGCAGTGCAACGTCTTCCAACTTGGGGCATGCGCTTCATCCATGCCAACTTAAGTTCAGCCCCCACAGGTATCACCTGACCGGGAGCAATGCAATTTTATATAATTTCTTGATGTGTAGCAAGTGTAGAAGTGTACATGTTTTATTTTCAGCAATCACAAGGTTTACAGACTCATATGGATACGTTTTCAACACTACCTGCACATAAACAAAACAACACAAAAGTGTGCTGTCATTAATATTTTAGCAGTATGTATATAATTCAGAGTATGTAATTTTGGCTAGGGCCATTGTACAATCACTTTTTAGTTAAGGGAATTTTTCCAATCATATAATATATCAACCCAGGGCTCAACTGTATTTTCAGTTTCTTTTACTCTCTTGCATCATGCAACTACTGGCGTCTTCATGGTAAGTGCCCTGAAAGATTCTGGCAGCCATTTAGTATGGAGCGGGCACTCTTTGGAGTACGCAGCGCGGTCCGCGACTCCTGTAAATTACAACAACTTCCCATTGTCTGCCATCACAAACAAAAGTATTTCACTTTGATCAACTGGAACATTAAATTTAATGTAACTTCATGGTCTGGGAGGAGCGCCTCTCCCCCTCCTGTAGACTCAATGCCCCAGGAGCTTAACTTTACACATTTTAAATCCGGAGAGCACAAGCTTAGTTTTCTGTAGTAGCCCCCGACGGGCTTAGTGCACCGAGTCCGCTTAACGACGATGTGAGCATCATCACCATGGTATGTACTGTGTCAGAACGTCAATAAATGACTTCAATCCAAAGTCAAGTGTTTTTGATTAAAGGCCTCGCCACTTAACAGTATGCAGAGAGCTGGATCCACGAGCCAGCCATTTTCATGTTTTTAAGTGTTTTACAGTGTAACATGTACTTTCACCTGCGTGTAATTGGCACATGGAGACTGCCCTTACAACTCCACGTTTACTTAGTTTCATACCAGCATAACTGTCCACCTCACAACGGGCACTGGCGGCGGTACTGGGCCAACCGTGACTGCCTACGGCTAGCAGCCTTACACACCATAATAAACACATCTTCAATTGAGACATAGAGGACCGGGAGAACAGCTGAGCCACATGGGTGATTCGGTCACGACCAACAACAGCAGAGCAGCTGTAAGAAATCAAAAAGACGTCTCTGGTGAGTGTTTCCCACCAGAAATTTGCACTTGTCCAGTGCATCTATGATGTCGCTACCATTCTCTACCCCAGACCTCACCTCAAATGGCACCCTTCCAGTGTGGCAATAGAAGCTATGTTTTTATATGCCATTGTCTCTTGGCGCCCTTCCGGCATGGCTCCAAAAGCCACCTCTAATCATTTACATTTTTCATACGACATATGCCCCAGAGCAAATGGTGCTCTTCCAGTGTGGCGAGAAAAGCCACATTTCAACATTTTTAAACTTTTGAAAAATTTCAAAAGTCATGTTTTCAAACTCATTCTGCATCAATTTTCATATGCCATTGTCTCACGACTAATGCACCCTTCAGGTGTGACTCAAAAAGCACATTACATTTTTTTTCTATATTTGAAAAATTTCAAATCTTTCAAACTAACATTTCAAATTTGCTAACCGCTGTGTCATATAATATGGGGGTTTGCAAGCATGTTTCATGTACATATCATCGATACATCAGCATAAAAATGTATAAGTTATTTTGTGCAACTGCAACAAACTGTGACAAACTCATAAAGTGTACAATTTTTACATATAAATTTGCATGCCCTATGGCATGCAGAGATTTTCAAGGGAAAATGAAACAGTTTTCAAGTGCAACATTCATGTAAGTTTTAATGAACGTAAAAGCTCATAAGGCATCAATCACGTGCCACAACATAGTGGAAAATAACATCAATTACAGTTTTTCGTCTCATTAAGCCCAAAATTACAGTTTTGAAGCAAGTTTAGCAAACTTGCAGCTTTGTACAAAATTACGAAAGGGCACGCGGCCAACTGTGGCCTTTGATGAAAAAGCCACATTCCTGGAACACTACTCCATTGATTTCACCCATCACATGAGAACAAGGGAACCGAGCGGCGATGGAGAAACACGACAGTATTCAGTTGCACCCCCTCCCACCATCACACCCCCCTTACCAAGGCCGGGAAATCCTGCTATGGGTCGATAGGGCGGACAGCTGCGCAAGCGGAGAGGTCAGTGACCCGATCAGCTGCCCATAATGGTAACTTTTGTGCCGATCTCCTGTGTTCTGTGTATGTAAAACAAAGGAACTATGGTGCTGCACACTTCAATGGAAAAATCCACTGTCCTTTGTCACCGATGTGTACGACCGGTCGCGAGGACAACCACCATAGACATGTTAGCTATCAACTCCAACCATTATCAGTGTAAAAGAACAAATGGCGATCTTAAGCTATGGGCCACAATTGNTCCAACCATTATCAGTGTACAAGAACAAATGGCGATCTTAGGCTACGGGCCACAATTTACTGTAAGAATAGCACTCAATACACCACAGTATTTCTGAAATCAGTATGGATACCAGCCGAAATGTGTTGTACCTGCATACGTCCAGTAAAACCCCTGGGTTTGCAAATCCCCTTCTGGGAGAACAGTGCCAGTCCCTGAAACAAACAACCAAAAATCACACAGAACTGTTATACCTATACGAACGGTGTACAAACTTTATAGGATGTGATGGAAATGGAGGCAAAATAATTAGATGTACACAATGTCAACAACCATACGACCCCTAGTGCGTGACATCGTGGGAATGTGCGTGCATTTGCGAAGGCAAATTCTCATGTTTGCGAGGTAGTGACGGTACATCTGAGGCAACGAACAGCCTAGACTTAATTAGTGGCAATCAGCTGCCACCAACCCACTGTCAACAACCAGTTTATTATGGTGTAGGGATGGACATACTCAAGTGCCAATTGTGGGGATATCAAGGCCACCAAAGATGCGTATCGGTAAGCGAGTGGACGGCAGGCATGGAACAGCACTACAAGTGCCAAGCGTGCTTGATACATCGCGCACAACGACTGAGAGCAACATGACTAGGTACACAAATCCTGTGCCCTGCCAACACACATCCGGTACCATTTGCACAATCAACACCATACCTACTTCAAGTGGAAATAGAGCAGAATAGAGTACTGGCGCACAACACATATCACAACAGGCAAACAACTGACAGTACACCTGCTAGATTTCAGTCATTGTCAAACTTCGCAGGGTCACCAACATATCATTATGAAGCATGGACCAGTTACGTGCATGATGCTAAAGTGCGAAGTTTACTTGGCTACAGTAATGTAAGCATGCCATCACTCTTATGCACAAGTGTGTATTATTCACAGTTTTGCCTATCTGGTGGGCCACAGACATACATTCAGCTGCTTGTTTTCCTTCAAAGTTCCAAGTATAGTAAAGGTAACTTTATTTCATGTAGAGAGAGAGAGAGAGAGAGAGAGAGAGAGAGAGAGAGATGCTGTATATGCACGAAACACACAAGAACCTCTTGAATGGTAACATCCACCATGTACGCTGAAGGCTGTAACTACTGGGTCTGTAGGGAGACAGAGAGAGAGAAAGAGAGAGAGAGAGAGAGAGACGAGTTATACAGGTCCCTTAAGCATTATTTCGCCGGACATGCACGACCACTGCCTCCCTGCACTAGTGAAGGGAGGGAGGGTGGAGCAACACCCCTCCCTTCGCCGCGAGCAGATGTACAATATATAAAGTGCCCACCGACCTGTAGTCAGTTACTTGTGATCAGCCAGCTGTTCGGGTTAGCCCTGATCGTTTGCTACTGCTACACGCTGTCTCTGCCTACATACATCGATGTTACCCATACTCCACATCCAATGCTTGTGGTAAGTGTATCATTTACATCTCGGTGCTAGTTCCCTCGATGAAGTTAACCTGCATGTACTTAATTTTATTTGCTCATGTGTATGTACCTAATTTGGTTTGCATGTGGTGTATGCACTTTTGTTTGCACATGAATGTAATCGCTACCTGTATGGTCGCCCCATTAGCACATGTGTGTCTATGTACACTGCACACTGCTCATGGGCATGCCACCATACAGGAGGTACACCCCCTGAAGGCTATGAGCGGCGCACATAGGGGAGGGAGGCCATGACCCTGCCCTCCACCCCTTCGCAGGCGTGCCATTCGGCAGTCTGTGTTGGGGAGAAGGCGAATGCAGCCAATTGATCCTGCTGCCAGTGGTCCTTTCCCGAGCCCTTTCAAAGGTGGGAGATAAGTTCTGTTTGGCCATGTCCCCTTTGCAGGCGGAGCCTAGGATGTCTACTGGTAATATGGCTCGCTTGCGGGCCTGCAGTTCTTTTGTAATATATGTTGTTACCAAGGCACAACCGTGCAGCGCACACACATGCTCTGTATCGTACCTGTCCGTTACGCACAATATTCATATTAGGGGAAATGAATGAGTGATGGTGGTGATTGAAGTGAGGTCTTTCACTTGGGACAAATAAATACTAACATACTCCCAGACTGTGTATATGTACCATCACCCCCCCACACGCTGGACGTACTAGGCCGACGTGGCACAATCATATGGTGTGTCTGGGACTCTGTGGTACGAGGTAGGGATGAGACTGTGACAGAATTTTGTGGCATGGAAGCACACCGAGTGAAACCTGACGAGGTTTCTCGCATATAGCCTACCCTTTGTGTAGTATGCTACATGTCATATACAGTCTATTCATAGTTTCTTCGTACTTTTTTGAATCAATACTTTGAAAAATTCACCCCATGTATGTGTGTTTGGTTGTTCCCTACATATGTCAGGTATCGCAAATGTTTTATGCTTTTTGGCAGCATAAATAAATACCTTAATACATGTATAACTTATAATATTAAATTTATGGCTAAAATGAATACAAAATAGGGAGAAATTAGGTATGTTGCTAATGTATAGTAAAAAATAGTTATTATGCAGTGTGCTGTACCTTTGGTGTGATTTTACAGCCTTAGTGTAGGAATATTATAAAAGTAGAACTTTAGCGGGACTTCAGAAATGTTTGATGTAACCATGAATTAATTATAGTAGTAGTAGTTGTATACATGTTAGGTGTTTTATTTACGGCCCTTGTGTGTGGGAGGGCATGTGGTCGATACAGCCTGCTCTTGCATGATTCGACTCATGAATGTGTTTGCATCTAGTACTGACCGCGCATGCCTGGCGATCCCCCTGCGATTTGGGGCAGGGAAGATGCTGCGCCAGAATGCAACGGTGCTCGGGAGAGAGAGCAGAAGCACTCTGTGAGAACCTTTTTTTAAAATTTGTATGTTCCCCTATACTGTGTGTGGGTACTCGATCGATACGCCTCGTGGGTGCACGAGGCTAGATGTGAAGCATGGATATGTTGTGTTTCCAGGCTAGCTTAGCAGTATGCATTCCCCCCCCCCCATATGTTCCCTCCTGGTCTTCTGGTGTAGAGTAGTCCTTAGCACATTACAATAGATTGGCCAGTCGAGACGTCCATCGTCGTCGTTGGGTTTCCTCCATCTTTTCCACTAGCAAGATGTATTCTGGTCGTTACTCCTTTCCGTCCTTCCCTTATTTAACATTGTCATCATAACATTCGCCTTCTCAGTAATCATTATCACAACCATTTTCTAACACACCTACGGCACGACCACTCGCTCTACAGTGCGGTTTCTGTGATCGGGTGTTTCTCGATTGGTCGAATGGCTTGCTCCATGAACGCACCTGTGCTTTTAACCCGCACCGAGAGGCACAGCATATGTGCGAGAGGTGTGGCACGTCGTTTAATCGTGCTGACGAACTTGCCCGACACCTTAGAAGCTGCACAGGACCAATCAGGCAGGATGCTTCGACCCATTGCATGTTCTGTAACGATAGTTTCGGACTCTCTACCAATGCCAGCTGCTGGGCGAACCCCGATGCCACGGTTCTGGAGTGCAACAAGTGCAGGAGACAGTTTACCCATGCTTCAATCTGCAAGCACACAGTGCTAAAGGCAATGGCACCACTGCCCCACCACCAGTGAAATGAGCCAGTGTGGTTGCACAAACTATATCCCAGCCAGGGCCGTCCAATATGTCACAGCCCATACCATTTGTTGCGGCTCACCATATTGCTGCAGAGGGCCAATCTCGCCGTAGGGTCGTCACTGGCGCCGGTGCAAGTAATGTGTATGAGTTTGTGGAGGCAGAGAGCACATTTCGGGGTGTCATTAAGACATACATAGCCGAGAATACCTCGAGCCAGACTATGGATATTTGCAGCTACCTCGAGAGAATGAAGGAGAATATCTTCGGTCAGCTGGAGCAGGAGATCGAGGACCAGGGACGATTAAGTTCAATATTTTTCTGGAGTGCATTTATGGCAAACCGGAGCCTCACGACAATGAGATGGACCAGTATGCCTTCAAGACGAAGTACATGCCCCTCTTCAATTTTGGCGACATTGCAGATGCTGTGACAGACACAATTGCCAAGATATGCTAGGAGGAGGGCGAGTACATGGGGAAGGGAAGTGGCTGGACCCTCACCTCTGTGAAACAGTTTCAGCTGCATGTCAACAAGCTTGGCGTACTGTGAGCTTCCTCCTACATCACACTGCATGCGCAAATTGAGGCCAACAATGCAATTACTATCCCGTACAACAATGACCAGCAGTGCTTCAAATGTGCGATCCTGGCATGCTATGTAGAGGGTAAGCATCCTGCGCACATCAACCAACAGTATTATGAAATGGAGACACGTTTTAACTTCAGTGGACTATAGTTCCCGAACCCTATGCGACAAATACCCCTGTTCGAGATGATCAATCCAGGGGTCAGCACCAATGTATATGCACTCAATGACAATAGCAAGGTTGTTCCTATACGGGTATCGAAGGAGGAACTAAAACATCACTTCGACCTCCTATTAATGCTGACAGAGAAAAAAATCCTCATTACTGTTATATATTTGGTTTCTCCCGCCTGGTACATTCACAGGTAACATCACACAAGGAGATGGTGCACATCTTCAAGCGATGTTTCATGGAGTACGATAATACCCCACGAGTGATGGGGCTTATGGGTGCTGAGACACTGGCTGAGCCCAGGAGCTATTGCAACGAACATGCGCCAGTCTGTGCCAACATGTCTCAGATGGAGAAGAAAGGTAAGCCTCCTGTGCTCAAATTCCAGAATTATCATAACATCAATAAGGTACCTATAGTCGTGTATGCTGACTTCGAAGCGATGCTAGTGCTGGCCCAGACGTGTCAACCAAACCCAGAGGCGTCTTACACCTATAGGTACCAAAATCACGAGCCCTACAGATATGGCATCTACATGAAGGTTGATAATAGCATAATACCGGCCTCCAAGACCTCCAGCTCGAGTTGGTGACTTGGAAAAGAGTGTCTCCCTACGACTATGTCGACAGCTGGGGAAGCTCAATGAGCCACAGCTGCCGGGCATTGATGAATTGTACAACCACCTCACCAGATGCATCATCATCGAAGAGGATTACCACCACACACAGACTGTCTGGATGGCAT
>NQII01009223.1:22422-42330 GCA_002778355.1 Clitarchus hookeri | reverse complement strand
ACCGTGCCCATTCGTTGATTGGCTGCGTGAAACTTTTGAAAAGGACTTGTGTCTAATTGGCTAAGTTTAAATATTTTTAATTTGTAGCGAGACTTGAACCCAATCCAAAGTTTCAAAGTCCACGACTGTTACCACTCGCCTACAACCTTCTTGTTGTAGTGTAGGGTATAAAAATTTTAATTATAAAAATGACATTCGTAGCTTTTCTGTTTCGAGTAAAATTTGATTGTTTTAAGTGTTACTAACTGTTGCATGCCTGATGAAATGGGTATAAATGAAGTTGATATCCCAACTCCCGCTGAAGCGTTAAATTAATCGTTTTATCGGTTAAGAGTAGGCTCAGCTTATTTCCTTCCAGAAATCCTGAAGCTATAGTAAATACGCAGATGTTCCGTATTTCCTATTTACGGAGCTCAGCGCAGTTTTTCGTCATCGCTAGAGACCCGGAAATTTCGCGTATTCATTCGGCAACAAGCTGGACTCCACAATCCTTTGTGCAATCGAGCATGATTTGGTAGTTCGTTGGATGTTGCTCCAGTTTAAGCCCAGACCAGGTAGCACGGGGTTCGGTTCGTATTTTCCTTGCAGGTTCGTTATTGGTCGAAAGTCGCTCGGGTCGTGCCTAACAAACTGCCAATGTAATCACAAACACATATGTACACGTGAATACAGTTTAACTTATCCTCAGATGAATCCGCGAAATTTCCCCGTCTCTAGTCATCACATATCGCGTTCCCGTATATCTACTGTACTTTTACGTAGAAATTTACGTGAATGCAAGGAAAAATTTAACACTGTGGCAAGTAGGTTGACAGGAGCTGCTGGGCAGATGGCGTCTCTACATGTTGCTAGCGTGTTTGCCATAGTCTATCAAGCAGCATCTTCACACTGGTTTTAATCAAACCTTTGAAAATACTCCCCATATATTACGTATTTGGTTGTTTCCTATATATTTCATGTAACACAGGCGTTTTATAATCCTGTTAACATAAAAGTATCTTATATTTGGTTAAATTGAACTTTTACGTATACTTTCTCTATAAATTATATTTCATTTATAGTTAACGTGGATAAATAAGGAATGAAGTAGGCGTATTGGTAATGCCTAGTATGAAATATTTCTTATTGAAAATATTTTATAAAACTGAGTGCGCACAAATGCGGCGCGTTGTCCTTTTGGTGTAATTTTTTAGACTTGGTAAAAGTTTTGTCTGCATAAGGTTGAGGAATAGCTTGAAAGTACGACTTTAGGCAGGACTTCAGAAAAGTTGGAACTAACCAATGTATACCTAGGGACCTGCAAAATTTGCTTTATTATTTAAGGACAGACTGAACTGCAAGTTACTGTGTTTTTGACCGACTTCAATCACTAGCCGGAAATATGTCTAGCACTCCTCGGAGAGCTCTTGATCCAGTAATATTAGTTCAGCGATGGAGTGGCCAATCTCTTTTCAGGAGATCAAGCAGGTAAGTGACGCTGATTAAAGTGCGGAGGCCAATAACATTACGGACTGAGCTCACTTGTTTATAAGGTAGTGGAGTCCACCCGCGCACCGGAAGATAACGCGAATTTTGTACGTGTTTAACTATAGCGAGCGCGGCTGAAGTTCACAGTACAAGCGATTGTTTCACTTCTGTATTGGTAAGTATTCTGCGGCGTCGGTTAGTTTCGTTTTCACCCAGCCCCGAGACGTCGCCGATGTACTGTTTCCTGTTGCGAGTGGAGCAGTGAATGCGACTCGAGTGCCGACAGGGAGAGGACCTAGAGTGGTGTTTGTTGGGCGAAGGGGTCCAGGAATTGTTGCATTCAGAATGCCCTACACAACCTNGCAGGTTCGTTATTGGTCGAAAGTCGCTCGGGTCGTGCCTAACAAACTGCCAATGTAATCACAAACACATATGTACACGTGAATACAGTTTAACTTATCCTCAGATGAATCCGCGAAATTTCCCGGTCTCTAATCATCACATATCGCGTTCCCGTATATCTACTGTACTTTTACGTAGAAATTTACGTGAATGCAAGGAAAAATTTAACACTGTGGCAAGTAGGTTAACAGGAGCTGCTGGGCAGATGGCGTCTCTACATGTTGCTAGCGTGTTTGCCATAGTCTATCAAGCAGCATCTTCACACTGGTTTTAATCAAACCTTTGAAAATACTCCCCATATATTACGTATTTGTTTGTTTCCTATATATTTCATGTAACACAAGCGTTTTATAATCCTGTTAACATAAAAGTATCTTATATTTGGTTAAATTGAACTTTTACGTATACTTTCTCTATAAATTATATTTCATTTATAGTTAACGTGGATAAATAAGGAATGAAGTAGGCGTATTGGTAATGCCTAGTATGAAATATTTCTTATTGAAAATATTTTATAAAACTGAGCGCGCACAAATGCGGTGCGTTGTCCTTTTGGTGTAATTTTTTAGACTTGGTAAAAGTTTTGTCTGCATGAGGTTGAGGAATAGCTTGAAAGTACGACTTTAGGCAGGGCTTCAGAAAAGTTGGAACTAACCAATGTATACCTAGGGACCTGCAAAATTTGCTTTATTATTTAAGGACAGACTGAACTGCAAGTTACTGTGTTTTTGACCGACTTCAATCACTAGCCGTAAATATGTCTAGCACTACTCGGAGAGCTCTTGATCCAGTAATATTAGTTCAGCGATGGAGTGGCCAATCTCTTTTCAGGAGATCAAGCAGGTAAGTGACGCTGATTAAAGTGCAGAGGCAAATAACATTATGGACTGAGCTCACTTGTTTATAAGGCAGTGGAGTCCACCCACGCACCGGAAGATAACGCGAATTTTGTACGTGTTTAACTATAGCGAGCGCGGCTGAAGTTCACAGTACAAGCGATTGCTTCACTTCTGTATTGGTAAGTATTCTGTGGCGTCGGTTAGTTTCGTTTTCACCCAGCCCCGAGACGTCACCGATGTACTGTTTCCTGTTGCGAGTGGAGCAGTGAATGCGACTCGAGTGCCGACAGGAGAGGACCTAGAGTGGTGTTTGTTGGGCGAAGGGGTCCAGGAATTGTTGCATTCAGAATGCCCTACACAACCTGATCAAGGACTGCACGGATTTAGGACGGCGGGGGTTAAGGGGAGAAGGAAGCAGGACAAGCCTGTGATTTGCAAGTCCTTGCTGTGACCAAGTACGAAACTCTATATTCTGGCCTGTTGCCAGACACAGCTTTCGGTAACTACAGCCCGTTCGCGACTAAGTGAACCCTTCTGATAGCCTCACTTAGGATCTACTTTGCAGCCAATTTTGTGTCCATACGCCATATTTAAAATTAACGTTTCCATTGGCCGTCTCACTTTATTCATGCGTCGATGGATGTATAGGCTGTTCACTGTAAAGTAAGCACGTATGAAATAAGCCTCAGAAAAAAATGCTGCCCGTTAACGGAATATATGCTGCCTTACACACTGACATGCGGGCTCCCAGTTAAGTTAGCGGCGAATTAAATAAAATAGTTATAATTATTGACGTTACATTCCGAGAGTAGTGTTTCAATTATTGACGTTACATTCCGAGAGTAGTGTTTCAATTTATGGCAAATCAAACTGCTGTTTTTCTGCTTTGCCCATATAACAATAAGAAATTGCATATTACTTACACATATAGGTTGCCAACGATTTTATGTTTTCATTTAACTGACGCGTGAATAAAGTCACTAATTAGACCCATGGCACTGTGAATTTTCCGTAAGGCGAAAGGATAAAACATTACACTTAAAGTAGATCTTAAGCACGGGCTTTCAAAAGTGCTCAAGGAACTGTGAACTGTCTAGAAATTTTAAATCTTTAGAAACATAAATATGCCAATTCTTACACTTTAGTAGTCTACATAAAACAAGAAGAAATCAAATCAAATAAATTCAGCATACTCATTTTAAAACCGCCCTTTTAATATGACGCTACGGTATAAAATTACTTTCCCTGCTTCACTGTCAACTTATATAATCGAGAGCATGCTAGCTGGTGTTTATATTAAAATATGTGTAGTTAGGATAGTGATTTTTTTCATATTGTTACTCTTTTTAAGAGTCGGTGTGCTTAGCCAGGTTCTTTAAGATGTGGAGTTTTTAATTATGTAAAAGATTTAATAATAATTCCCACCTTATTTATAAAGGCTACAAAGAAAATACTCTTGGCCTGATTGCTGTTCAACGAAAATATACGTGAGTTGCCTGCTGATGTCGTGGATGTGGAGTCTTACCTGGGCGTAAGTGCCCCGTTGTACTCGCTCGTGCCGTCGCCACTTAATCAGATTCATATCTGAAGAAGATGCGACACGACTCATCACTCCACGCCTCCCGGTTACGTCTCCTCGCCAAAAGCTATCATCTCTGATCTGCTGTTAACAGCAGCTAGCATACAATATGGTACAGTGAACCCATAGTCCGGCTGATACCAGTCACCTAAACATTGTGCGGGAGGTAACCGGGTGTTGCAGTGTCTGCAGTGACTATCTGGATGGCAAACGGCGGTATCATGCAGACCCACAACGAGACTAGTATCTGAAACTGTTCAAAAGCCGGCAATACTATATGATGCGTATACGAGACATATCCTGTGTTCGGTGAGCTTCCTACACTATATTGACTGACGCACCCAGCATGCATTATAACAACATAGCTACAATCGTGGCCGGAATCNCGCCACTTAATCAGATTCATATCTGAAGAAGATGCGACACGACTCATCACTCCACGCCTCCCGGTTACGTCTCCTCACCAAAAGCTATCATCTCTGATCTGCTGTTAACAGCAGCTAGCATACACATGGTACAGTGTACCCATAGTCCGGCTGATACTAGTCACCTAAACATTATGCGGGATGATACCGGGTGTGTTAGTGTCTGCAGTGACTATCTGGATGGCAAACGGCGATATCATGCAGACCCACAATGAGACTACTAGCTGATACTGCAATACTATATGATGCATATACGAGGCATACCCTGTGTTCGGTGAGCTTCCTACACTATATTGACAGACGCACCCAGCACGCATTATAACACCATAGCTACAATCATGGCCGGAATCACCAACGCACCCGGGGCCACGGTGGCTGAGCGGTTTGCCTGCACGCCTCCCATCAAGGCGAACCAGGTTCAAACCCCGGCCGGGTCACCGGATTTTTGCATGTTGGAATCGTGCCGGACGATACCGTTGGTCGGCGGGTTTTCTCTGGGATCTCCCGTTTCCCCCATCCATTCAGTCCGGCGCCGCTCCATACTCACCTCAATAACCCTCATCGGCTCTAAACGACGCTGTTAAGAGCTGTCCAAATCTCTTCACTCAACCAACGCACCCTTGGTGCATCAACGACTGTGTTGTATATTCGCAGTTATTTAATACTATTCATAATTATCATGAAGTTAAAATACTACTCTACAAATTGTTCCCTGCTAATATTTATGAAAATGCACATGGTACGGATAAAAACGTAAAAGTCACAGACGATGAAGGCTGTGTTACCACCATCAAAGATAAAATAATGCAAACCAAGCACGTATTTTTATAATACACGTAGAGAAATTTTACCTTATTGTTTTTTGTATTGTTACTCGTGGACTCCCGCGTCAAGCACCGTGTTATAGTATATTTCATATAAGAATTCGATTTCTTTACAGCCAGTGTGTGGCAACACGTCATAAATGAAATTAACAACGTCCCATACACAAGATTCTGTATTAGCTGGTGCGTGAACGATTCAAACCGAATTTCGTGTTAGCTATTCTGACAGCACTACCTTCGCACTAAAAACTTCGGAGAAATGCGTGTGCAGGAAGGAGTTCTTAAGCCCCTGTCACACTGTCAAATGTTCACCTTCAACTATATTTGACAATACAATTTGAAGACAAAACACGACCATCGAATTTTTCCTTGCAACAAATTTNGATTTCTTTACAGCCAGTGTGTGGCAACACGTCATAAATGAAATTAACAACGTCCCATACACAAGATTCTGTATTAACTGGTGCGTGAACGATTCAAACCGAATTTCGTGTTAGCTATTCTGACAGCACTACCTTCGCACTAAAAACTTCGGAGAAATGCGTGTGCAGGAAGGAGTTCTTAAGCCCCTGTCACACCGTCAAATTTTCACCTTCAACTATATTTGACAATACAATTTGAAGACAAAACACGACCATCGAATTTTTCCTTGCAACAAATTTCATGAAATAATCTTGAATGTGTGTGAAAATGTGCCACACTGTGACATTTTATTACTTGGAGAATCTCATTTGTATTCCTTTTTAAAAATTATTTTCCTAGCGAGATATTGGTTTTCTATTTCCATGCAGTCCATTACGGGAAGAAAAGTAAGAAATTTAATTTATTTTAGCTTCTTTACTAAATTCAATTTTTATTTATCAGAGATGACTCCTGCACAATGAAATTTAATGCCTATGAATTTGTAATAGCATGTGTAATATTCACTTAAAATAGCATTCAAGGCCAGTTAGCTTCTACATAAATTAATTATCTTCATAACCTGCTTCATTTCCAGCAATTGTTCGTTATTTTGAAGTTTCCTGACGTCCATTTTTGTCGTGCAAGGTTTGCTTCTACAGACATCCTCACAATAGTACTGTGACTGGTGTTTATTATCTAAGTCAGATTGATTCAAGAGACATTATATGTTGGAAGACTTTTGCAATTAATGAGCTTGTTGCTACTTCTAATTCGGTTATTAATGTGATAAAATTAAAATCGCAGAGGCAGAGATAATAGTTTTTTAAAAATATTTTCTGGCAAACAGTTGTATTTCAAAAAGTTGTATTTACAGAACATATATTAACCGAGATACGCGCAAACAACGATTTCACGGAAAATGTGTCACCGTGGTGGACTCCTGCAGGGTCACCCGATCCTCTTCACTCCGCTCCGGTGTCTGCACTGATGCGTCAATCGTTGTTCCGGTACTCCGTACGTTGATGACTACACAGGGGAACAGAACAACTGTCAACTCCCTGTTTTTTATTTAGCGTGTTGTTCGAATACGAAAATGTACAGTAGAATATGTAGGACGCCGTCTCAATTCTTTAGACATTATAAGATTCCAGATATGACGTACTTCGTTAAGGAACGTGTTTCGTGCATTAACTGTTCACTTGCATTAAACCTTCGATGAATACATAAAATTTTTAACAGTGCAGGTTTTCAATTATTATAAATACCGTACTATACTACTATCAAATATAAAAAATAATAATGCAAGATGTCTTTAGACCATGAGACTGCAGGTCTCGTGTTCATGTATAAGAAATAAAAATATAATTTATTGTACTAACTATTATTGGAAAACGAACCGAAAGGTAGCTTATTCTTTCACTCTTACTTTTCATCCACCAAGCTTACGTGCAATAATATGGTTTAAA
The DNA here is from genome assembly GCA_002778355.1 of Clitarchus hookeri. Classification (NCBI taxonomy): domain Eukaryota; kingdom Metazoa; phylum Arthropoda; class Insecta; order Phasmatodea; family Phasmatidae; genus Clitarchus; species Clitarchus hookeri. Next base: position 34,926 of record NQII01009223.1, on the reverse strand, counting down.
TTAATAATGTAATACTAACGGCGCACGCAACTTTTTAGTTACTGTAACGTTGGAGTGTTTGAAGCGTTGCTGTCTGTTATAGTCCATTCACTGTTACTTCCGGCTTTCCTGAATCCCTGCTAAAGCTATACTTGCAAGATATTCCGCCGCCTCATGCAAAAAAAAACTTAACTGAGTCTAGAAAATCACACCAATGAGGACAACGTATCACATTCGTGCGCACTCAGTGTAATAATATTTTGTGCGAGATCTGTTTCCTACTAGGCATTACCGACACACCTATTTTCTCACTGTACTTTACTCATATTATTATGAATGAAACATTATAATTTATACATAAAATATAAATAAAAGTTCAATTAAACCAAAAATAAGGTACTTTTATGTTAACAGAAGTATAAAACGCTTGTGATACAGTATTTATTTGGGAAATAACCGATCACGCCATACATGGGGCGATTTTTCAAAGAATTTCATTCAATAAGTGTCACGAAACCGCGAGTAGACTATAAAAGTGGTTTCGGTTACTTTTTAATGTTTGGATGTATGGTATCACGCGGCGTGAATAGCACAATTGCCGCCGTTGCGTCATGTTATAATTACAGTCGCGTAAGAACACTTCGCGGAACTTCGGCAGTGTGCCGCAAACAAAAAAATATTTTTTGTCTACATAACAATGACAGTGATCCAGCAGTATTATTTCTGGTGATGTGAGTTGCTTTATTTTAATGTTTAAACCACTCTGCCTGTTGTTATGCTCTTGCAGTCAGGTTTAGCTGGCCTGATGGCATTCGCAAACATATCGCCGGTAATTGGGACACGAGCTGTGAGCGTCCTAAATCACAACAGAAGAAACCTCCTGAAACTGGCTGGAAGACGTGGTCGTTTGTTAGTCAAAACGCGCCCGATATTAAGAAGGCAGGAAGCGCGGCGGACGGCGTCTTGGTCGCCGAGGCACTGCGCCATGAAGACGTGAGGAGATGGNCATTAAGAAGGCAGGAAGCGCGGCGGACGGCGTCTTGGTCGCCGAGGCACTGCGCCATGAAGACGTGAGGAGATGGGGTGTTCCGACCGTCGTAGTACGTCTACAGACGTCAGCCTTCGGAACCATGATTAAGGTGAAGACGCTCCATATAAATAGCTTCAATATTTACTAATGTGCCGTGGCTTATTAACGTATGCGTATTATAATATCTTAACATTTTAATATATATGTAAGCTCCTCCGATTTAACTTATATTTATTGTAACGAGTTGAAACTGTTATTCAGTTAATACAACGGATATCAAACGTGCCTAATTCATTCTATCTCTGAGTATGCATCACCTAAACCATTTCAACGTGCAATTTTAAAACTTACAATTACACCACTATGACTGAAAGAATTTGGTATTTGGTAACACAACATTTAGCAAGCTTTATTACGTACTAAAAACTACATGTACGACAGAAACGTTTTAATATTATACGCAGCATGATTTCTTTACTGTAAATAAAAATATCTCAAATAATTTTTTTTGTTAATAATAAAGGTAATGTTGCCATAAAACAGAAATATATAAAAATTAATTACATAAAGCTTTGTGTTTTTTCATTGCCATGCAGAAAACTTTCAACGTTTTGTACCTACTGAAAGCATGGAGAGGTCCCGTATTATTTTTATGTAAGAAACTCAAGTTTCCTTTTATTTATTTTTTTTATTAAATACGCGCAGAATTTTTGTGAATTGGCTGTGTTTTTCAGTAAAAATGTTCGTGAATATCCAGAAATTTTACGTGAATATCCATAAATTTTACGTGCATCATCCGATTAGCGTCCAGGCACAAGGCGGGGACGTTGGAAATCCTAACTAATATTATAAATGCGAAAGTGTGTTTGTTTGTCCTTCTTTCACGTCGTAACGGATCGGCGTAATTTTTTGTACAGAGATAGTTGGAGAGTCGGGTAGTGACATAGGCTACTTTTTATCGCAAGAAAATCTCTCAAAAAATTTACGAACGATAATAATGAATCAGGTCGGAAAAAAGTTTGCCGCCAGCGCGCTCTCTTACAATACGTTGTCTAAACTGTTAAAGATGGAACAATATCATGTAGTAAAGAATTGTGTAGAATAAAAAGACCTAAAAAAACTCCGCGGCAGCATATATCTATCTATAACAGAGAAATACTAATAAGTGTTTTTGCCATTTAATTCATCGAGACATTGAGTTTTATAATGTGTATAGAGTATAGAAGATTTACACTGAGTAAAATTCAACTTTATTTTAAAAAAAAACCTAAAAAATAATTCTGTAGTCCACGCGAGTGGAGCCGTTGTCACAGCTAGTAGAAAATAAATAAAACTATTCACCCAACAGAGCGACACGATTATCAACCATTCTCATCTGTCCTCAGGGATGNTAGTAGAAAATAAATAAAACTATTCACCCAACAGAGCGACACGATTATCAACCATTCTCATCTGTCCTCAGGGATGCTAGTTTTCAGTTATTATGTCTAACTATTAAAAATGCAGTTAAATATTTCTTACATCTCACAGTAAGTTTGAAGTAGGCATGCCAGATGCCATATTAATTAATAATTATACTTTTTTTTTTCATTTTATACAATAATTACACCAGANTAGTAGAAAATAAATAAAACTATTCACCCAACAGAGCGACACGATTATCAACCATTCTCATCTGTCCTCAGGGATGATAGTTTTCAGTTATTATGTCTAACTATTAAAAATGCAGTTAAATATTTCTTACATCTCACAGTAAGTTTAAAGTAGGCATGCCAGATGCCATATTAATTAATAATTATACTTTTTTTTTTCATTTTATACAATAATTACACCAGAAATGTAATGAGTTTTACTTTGACTAAGTAATTACTTGCATACATGCTTTACTTTTTTTGGCAGTTAAAAACGGAAGAGTCTCTAGTACACGCACACACACACACACACACACACGCACACACACAATGCATGTTTTCCTGCCGCAGAACTTCTAGTTATCTAATACGAAAACACAGTTTATTTTTCAAACCGAGTTGTAGTNAAAACACAGTTTATTTTTCAAACCGAGTTGTAGTTGGTAATTGCTTTCTTTATTAACTTAGTTGCTGCTAATCTTGCATATTGTTAAGAGTATTTGGGACATATTTGAGTTATGATCATCAGAAAGTAATGTGAATAGAATTATGTTTCAGACTCACCAGTAGGCATGATACGTTTCACTGTATATAATGGCGTGTGGGGAGTGCACCCAGGGCAAGGCAACACCCTCCGAGTAACGGTCTTTCCAGCTGGGACCCGTAGGTGACCGTCATCCCCGAGCATGACAGAAATGAAACCCTAGAATGGAGCGGTGCTAGAATGCAAGGGCGGGAGAAACGGGAGTACCCCGAGAAAACCCGCCGGCAAGCGGCATCGTCCAGCACGATTCCCACATGCAAAAATCCGGGAGTTAACCCGCCGGGAATCGAACCCGGATTGCCGTGGTGGGAGGTAAGCGCCCTGGCCACTACGCCACCGCTGCTCCTTCACTGTATAAATCACCTGGTTATAAATCGGAAATGAAAATAACATAACAATTCGCTTAACACGTGTCGTCGNCCCTTCACTGTATAAATCACCTGGTTATAAATCGGAAATGAAAATAACATAACAATTCGCTTAACACGTGTCGTCGCTGATAAGAGTTGAACATTAAAACTAATGTTATAAATTTTTAAGGATTCATTACAGCTTCTGAAACTTTACACTGTAGTTTCTACAGTGTAGACTATTTCATCTTGCGCTTCGGCGTGCGTAATTCTTCATGCATGAAAATATTCTAGCGGTCAACCTTTAGATAACGTTCTAACTGAAGGTTATAGAGAAAATAATCATGTAAAGTTTAATGTTTAGATTATTTGTATTTGTAACAAGTGTCTCTCTAGCTCATTAGGCCATTTTTCTACAGCTTCCGGTTAGTCATTTTTATAAATTTAGTTTTTTAAAGGCATTGCTACAATTTNTCATTAGGCCATTTTTCTACAGCTTCCGGTTAGTCATTTTTATAAATTTAGTTTTTTAAAGGCATTGCTACAATTTTGATGAACAGCTTTATCAGTTTTCTCCTACTTTCGTCGCTCAAAATATTGAGAAAAACTGTTCTTACGAAGGCGTTGCAAAACTTACAGGAGAGTAATGAAAGGTTTGTAAGCTGCGGGATCAGCATAATTTGAGACGGAGTAGTAGTGTGTGTATGTGTGTGAGAGAGGGAGAGGGAGAGATAGTAAGATAGGGAGAGGGGGGAGAGAGTGGTAGAGTGAGAGATAGATATAGGGAGAGAGATAGATAGAGGGAGAGAGATAGATAGAGGGAGAGAGATAGATAGAGGGAGAGAGATAGANAGAGAGAGAGAGATAGAGGGAAAGAGGGAGAGAGAGAGAGAAACTGTCGGCTACTGTAGTTTTGCTATCCTTGGAAGTTATATCTACAAAAATGTACTAGCCAGTCGTAACCCGCCACCAAACACAACGTTTTCTGCGTGGGTTGAATACCTTTAACGTGCTTCCTCGAAATACCCATTTTCCTTCTTTTCAGAAATCAAAGCCATGGTCGCAGCCTTGATATTTACGAAATTTTCATGTTATGTCATTGGAATGGTTATAAATGTCGCTAATCTCCGATTATGTTTGGCAACTGCCAACTGCTGGATGAGCTAACGACATGCGCTACGGCAATCTGTTACTCTACAACACGCGATTGCTACTAAGTATTTTGTACCCCGGTCACGAGATGGCGTTTCGGAATAGCATTATTAAGGAGCCCGCCTACCTGGCGTTTGAACTGCGTTCCAGTACGTTAGTAATACGGGTTTCTCACGGAAATATTTAACTTGTCCCCACTACCTTTTCCTGCGAAAAAAAAAACAACATACCGCTGACGTTGATGGAATAGTACTTTTAAGTTACCACGCATGCTATAATTTTTTTTAAATTTGGTTACACTTAATATAAAAGTTCACGAGATGTTAAGGGAGCACACAGATAACAAGACAAGAAAATGATATCATATTTTCATTCCAAGTAAAATGAAGCTAAAGATATTAATGTTCAACATTATCTCTGTTGCTGACTGCCCTACTACAAAAAANTCATTCCAAGTAAAATGAAGCTAAAGATATTAATGTTCAACATTATCTCTGTTGCTGACTGCCCTACTACAAAAAAGCACTTGACCCGGACGTCAAACCTTCTTAAGCCCTTTCTGCCTTTCCTACTTTCCCCCAATATATACCCCACAAAGGAAAATCGCGTTCGATTCCCGGCGGGGTTGCTCCAGGATTTTCGCACGTGAGAATCGTGAAGGACGATGGCACTGGTTGGCGGGTTTTCTCGGGGATATCCCGTTCCCCGGCCCTGGTATTCTCGCGCCGCTCCATATTCACCTCGCCGCTCCATATTCAGCTCGCTTCGCCCTTATCGGATCCCAAGACCCAGATGTTAAGAGCTGCCCAAAACCTCTGCAATCNCCCAGATGTTAAGATCTGCCCAAAACCTCTGCAATACACTCCCAATATTTGTCACATTCAAAATGAATTTGCTTTGGATTATTCGTCTTGCAGTCATGCGCACAAAATTTCAACGCAACATTGCCTTCTGATCATGTTGAGTGCGGAACCACATGTCTACTACTAAATAACTATATATTGAGTGATAGCGTGCCTGGTTAATTTGAACCACTGCCAGTTCAGCCCTGAAAAAGGTCCTTTGCCCTTATCAATAGTGACCATAGAGGAATCTTGTACTAAAATACACTAATTGTCATAAAACTTTGCGTATCAAGAAGGGACTGTTGGATTCAAACAGTAATTTATCAGTGCAATAACATAAACAAATAAAATGAATATTTACAGTATCGTTGCACGAGGACAATTTCCCACCCAACTGCGATTTAGAAGGGCACATTTAGTACCTTTAGTACTTAATCGAATCTCTTCGTGCCGGGATATGCTTATCGACGCATTCGATCATGGAATCGTACACACGCCGTATGTTATCTTATAGCACATTTGCCTCTCTATACTTCAAATTATGCTCCGAATCACGAAAATGTCTATATGAAGGAAGCTGAGGTCCCATCTGTACCCAAAAGCGTCCGATGGGCAACAAATGAGATAACCAGTCAGGCCACGGAAATGTTGAAATGCGTAATCATACCTGGGAAAACATAGTTATGCGCGGGTCAGCGTTATGTTCGTTGGAAATTTGCTCCTGGTCACTCGGCCAGGACAAATAGCACATTTGGTCGCAGCGCATCTTCAATGCACTGCTGCAAGTTCAGTGAACCTCGTAAACCACCAGTGGCGAAATACAATTGTATGTGTTTTCTCCCTACACCACCTTATAGTAGTTGGGGACATATGCCTCTGTGAGGTGTGGATTGTAGCGTCAACCTGTGGTACTCCAGATCAGACACGGTGATCATCCATTCCCAAAGAAAATCATGTTACATTGCTAAAGACAACACCACACCAGTGCATAGCATTCCACGTTACTCTCTGTTGACGCCTCTAAAATATAAGGTGATAATGCTGAGGTGTTAATGAAGAATACGTGAAGGTCGTAAATGTTGTCTGTGCTTAGACATGTGCAAATGTTTCTGGTGGAGATATGGTTCTTTAGTGAAGCTGCCACATGTCGCTGGATAATGCTTCTGCACATATCTGTCTGATTGTCAGGCTCATCCAGAGCCAGTCCTCCGTAAACAGGTCCTTCGCACGTCCATTGCTCCTAACATAATCTAATGTTTATATCCGAACCGTTCATATGACGAGCAGCTAGCCACGCCGTCCACCCTTTCTCTCGCAGCCCAATTATCCGGCCTCCCTCGAACTCCATCAACAAGCATCTTCTCGTCGTGTCTGTCAAGAAACGTGCGTGCATAGTCACACGCGCTATTATGAGAACTTCTTATATACGCTACGCTGAGAGGGGCCGCAGCTCGCTCGTACACCATAAGCACATGTGCCGTCGCAGGAAACTATTGCCGTTTGATTACCATTCATCGATGTTCCTATTTAGCAAATTCCGTTGGATGCGCAAATTTATATGGCGTTGAGTGTAAGAAAATAAACTACGTTCGCAACCTTTGTGGTTGAGGTTACTAAGATGTTACGTCCATGCTGAGAAGTTCCAAATTGCGGGCAAGCAGTGAACGCATGTGCCATTTTTGGAGGGGAATTATATTTCAATGTTACTTACACTTAGCCTACGCATGTACAAAAATTGAGAAACTGCAGTTAAAATTAATAAGTAGACGGTATATAACGTTTCGTCGACAGCGAGGACGAAACAATTTTAGGTTAATTACATAATTACAGAACACATTACGGATATTATTAATATACTTCGAGTTGATTAAAATAATAATAAAAAACAATTTGGGTAATTTTGACCTGTACCATACCAGTTACGTGACAAATCAACCATGCCAGTTAAGGGTTAAGAAACCATCCCGCCATTCGCCTGGAGTGAATTCAGGTAAAACCACAGAAAACCGAACTCCGGGTTCTCCCGAATGCGAATACGGTGAGCTGCTAGTGCTTTACGTCGCTCGCTAAAACGGACTAGGTTTGGCATACTTTTCAATTTAACACCCACTGACATATTACTTGAAATGTTTTCTGGTGTGATGATAAATTTTCGGGACATCCGCCAGCACACATATTTGTACAGCGTCATAGACAAACAATACTGAACATACGCGCGTCAATTATCAATTTCAACTTATATGTGGTATCCGGTCAATTAGTAGGCAGAGACGATTACAGCAGATTTAAACAAGTTATTTCTTCACAGAATTTTTATAAAGCATATATTACAGTGAATATATATTTTTTTTTTACTTGAAAATTTTACGTTCTTTTCGTGTCACATTCTTGTTAACCTCCGGCGAACTATCGGTGGCTTCCCTTTCCAACTGCAAAATCAGTCGTTCTGAACCAGGGAAGTTATTTGCATATTTCACTGAAACTGCAAAGTCACGGGACCTCTGAGTTAACCAGTTTTTCGATTCCTTATTACAGTCCACTGCAAGGGATGAACAGAAACTTCGTTCTGTTTTCGAGCAGTTCTGGTAATTGCACGAACAGTAATAATGGTATCATGGAGATTACGAGTTCAGATATGCGGTAATTAGCCGACATTTCAACGGAAATTTGAACGATTTTCTTAATGTTTTCTCCTCACGCTAGTATTATTGGTATAAACAAAGCGATAAGTGAAGACTTGATTACTTCGAGAATAACTTTCACTTCATTCATGCTGCCCGCTCGATTACACCTTGCCGTTTAAGTCAGTAGCTGCGGAGAGAAAGTTAATAGGCCGGTATGGTTGTTAAACTGTAAACCAATTTTACGGCGTAGTATAGATAAAAATTCTTCATACGGAAAGAGAATCTTATATACAGAAATAAGGTCTCTCCAGAGTGTAAACGTATGGAGTGACAAATTTAATTTCTCATCCACTGGAGGACTGGAAATGTTACAACTGCTTTCCATTTACACAACACACATTACCTCACACAGAAGTAATTTCCATACTATAGTAATTCTGAGGTCTAGTGTATTAGTGTAGAGGGAAAAATAATTATTTCTCTAACAGAAAATAATGTTCATCACCTCGCAGCGTATTCGCCGATAGGATTATCAGGACGACTGTTGAAATAGGTTCTTTATTGTATAGTGAAAAAGATTGAAATCATTAGTCTAATGGGTTTCATGTATAATTCCACTCGTTTGTAAAGTCAGTGTTACCGTGAATATTTCTGGTATTATTTCTACTTGGGTATCATGCACACAAACGCACACTGCCAAGGCGAGGATATGTATCNCATCACCTCGCAGCGTATTCGCCGATAGGATTATCAGGACGACTGTTGAAATAGGTTCTTTATTGTATAGTGAAAAATATTGAAATCATTAGTCTAATGGGTTTCATGTATAATTCCACTCGTTTGTAAAGTCAGTGTTACCGTGAATATTTCTGGTATTATTTCTACTTGGGTATCATGCACACAAACGCACACTGCCAAGGCGAGGATATGTATACGTACGTTAAGCTTTCTTTCCTCGGCTACATAACTGACGATGCCGAAAGGAACAATTCACATTTCTTCCAAATATCTTCTACATATGCGAACTTTAGGCATGTATGTTAGTTAGCCTTTAGAAGCTTCCTCTGTGTCACGGTTGATAGAATGAAAGCCAAAATCCACGATCATATGTATGTACATTGTAGGTAGACGAGTCCGAGTAAAACTTTGCAAAAGGGGAAAGTAAACTCACTGGAACAGCTTCACAATCAATCGAGGCCTACCTCAGTCTTTCTCCGCGGAACTCGCAGCACGTGGCGGCCGCAGCGGCAACTAGGACACCAGATTACACCCAGGGACAAAATACTTTTTGCACATTCTTAGCTTTACACTCGACATAGTTCAGTTCATACAAGTTTATAGACGAAACAGGTTAACGTGCACACAGCCACGTTACAAGTTTAAAACACTGTTTTGCAGAAGAATAAATATCGTAAACAGTTACGATAGGATCGATACCACATCTAACCTTGATGCTTATAATCGAATCGTATCGGTGGCTTGCTGCATCTTCGCCAAATAAGCGTAACATGACAGAACGCCTAAGGCCAGACACACACAACCGAAACTTTCCTTCTAAGTCAGTAGAACTATACATATCAACTATATTTTTCCTTTTGATATACTTCTGATATTTCTGTTGGAAAAACGTATTTTGACATTAACTGCGATACAGGATTAACACACCCAATACTACGCTAGAAAGTAGCTTGGGCAACGCATTCTTTGGAAATGTCTTTGTCATTGAAAGCAGAACCTGAACGGTTTTATATATATATATATACTTCTGCAAGTGCTCTACAGAATCTTACAAGAATACTTTAACCCACTGACGATAACGTTCTTGACTACGAGAACTATTTTTGTATAACTATTCCAAATATCACGATTGGCTGTGGAAAAATTATTTTACGCAATAAAGGATATTTGATTGGCACATAAGTAACATGGCATCCGCTTGCCTGATGAGNTGTGGAAAAATTATTTTACGCAATAAAGGATATTTGATTGGCACATAAGTAACATGGCATCCGCTTGCCTGATGAGTCAATAGTGAATGTTGTGCAGTACAGTGAGCGTGTCCGCTATCATACAGATATATAGGACAATGGCAAATGAGAATACAGAGATCATCAGGACCGGTATTCCTACAGTGGCGTATATGAGTGACTCACTTCTAAGTTGTCGTGAATGCCTGTAAACGTAAGCATACTTCAAAATGTTTTCTCTTTTTCGCAATCGTTTTATTGCCATTATAAATTTAAGGATTTGGAATTAGCTTTTTCAGACCCAATGTGATTTATGGTCTCAGATGTTGCTAGCAAGAAATTTTTTTGTTGCTTGCAGTACTTTAACCCTGCTCAGCACTTGTTTCGTCATCTAAACCAATCAGTTGCAGGCTTTGTTTTAGGCTTTATAAATGAGAACCATTCATNGCTCAGCACTTGTTTCGTCATCTAAACCAATCAGTTGCAGGCTTTGTTTTAGGCTTTATAAATGAGAACCATTCATATCCTGTAACAGTATCATGGTTTACGAACAGGCTATCCACAGGGGAGATAGTTGGGCGTTGAGCCTCGCAGTTTANTATCCTGTAACAGTATCATGGTTTACGAACAGGCTATCCACAGGGGAGATAGTTGGGCGTTGAGCCTCGCAGTTTAGAGAACTAGCCAAAAATAACATTACCGTACTTAATGTACTCAATTTTATACATTGGGCCTTGGAGGGTTACATAGAGAACTTTGGTTCGTGTGTACTGGGCATCCNCAATTTTATACATTGGGCCTTGGAGGGTTACATAGAGAACTTTGGTTCGTGTGTACTGGGCATCCGAAAACCTTTCGATGTACTACTCGAAAAAGCGAAGTGTGTGCAGCCGGAGAAGGGTAAGTCTCGAGAGCTAGTGTCACTGCAGAGAGGAGAAGAACAATGGCGAGTATGGGAAATGCAATATCTGTAACGGTCTGCGCAAGCGCGTGTACACCTGTCGACATGAATTAAGCAACTTCTACAGACACCCAGCCCATAGGGAAGCATCAACTCGACAACGCGAATTAGTCAACACTGTGCATTGCGACAATTGACACTCCTAGCCAAGCGCTTTATCTTAAGGGGCCCGCCTACCTGCATCGTTTTTTCTCCTTTTTTTGGCCGAGAAACGCGGGAGCTATAAGAGTTACAACTAACGGCGCGCTACACTACTGCCATTGCGTGCAGTGTTCTCGTAGTACTGCGTGTGCGTATGGGACTTTCAGCGGTGACCCTATCATTTAATTGATGAAAAGTTTGTAGCAATTTTCAATACAGGCTCCTATTGTTGTTTGGCTCGTGTCCGGTTAGTATGTTCTTTGTAAGAAATGGCAGTATGAAAAAAGCAGTTTTAACTAGGCTGCAGTGTTCCATAATAGTATTTACAGCACGCGTGGTAACTTTAAAGTAGCATTCCGTCGTCGTCGTCGTCGTCTGTAGCATGATGTCTTTTCGTATGTAAACATGTCGGGGGCACACTTAATAGTTTCGTAAAAAAAAAACAGGATGTCAAACACTCTGCATTGCTGTTACAGCGCCAGGCAGGCGGAACCCTTAATCCTGGAGGAGAAAGGGAACGAATAAGAGAAGAGGGAAGGAAGATAACGCGGCGTGACCTTGTGTAGTTCACGTATTTTCCGGGTGAACACTTAGCTTGGTCGGGTAGTACAACCAGGCCTACATTACGGTATTGCGAAGAACGCTCTAGGCTGTGCGCCGCTCCTCAGACGCGCCGCCCACGAGGTTACATCCATTCTGTGGGTAGTTCAATAAGCCCGCGATACATCCATGATGTGTGGCCATCATTGTTCCACATGGCACACCATTTACATGANCATGGCACACTATTTACATGGTTTGATTGCATTCCCATTTTAATGAATTTCCTTCTTTATTCAATATATTAATCCTATGGCAGTGTGGGCGCCTAAGTCCTGCAGGGCTCCATGTCCATTATTTCTACATTTACTAGTTTCTAATACATTCCTTAACTCACTTGTTTATTTCGATTTTTGTACCTTGTTATTCTTGTTAAGTTCAGGCTTTTTTTTCCCCCTCAGTAAAATAATTTTGTTGTAGTTTTTAATTGTACATTACAGTGTTGGGGGTTTTGGATATTTCCCCCTGTTTATTTGTATTTATATGTTTTTTTTTTCTTTTTTCCAGTGCGTTGGCCCGCTTTACCTGTCTGGTTCTGTGCAAGAACGATATATATTCGTTGGTACACACGATGCTGTAATTTGATCACTGTTCCTATGTTGCATTCGCACCTTTGTAAAATTGTCATGTTTAATAAAGAAAATATAAAATCAAATCAAAATCAATAAGCCCCCCCCCCC
>NQII01009223.1:0-19891 GCA_002778355.1 Clitarchus hookeri | reverse complement strand
ATATATATATGATTCACAGCACCCGTATCACCCCTTTTCCACGGAAACAACACGACACCGAGAAGTGTTCGCGAAAAATGTGTGTAACTATACCGTACATGAAGCATCGCTTGGTAGTAATCCCATTCCCTCGAACATACCGTTGATAGGGTTTTGGGGGAAGGGGGGTGAGCTTTGAAATGGCAAATTGGAATGTTGGTCGTATGAGGTATCGTTGGATAGATTGTCTAAAATGAAACAACATTTACTAAGACACTTTTTTTCTGACTTGCATAGTTTACACACAAAAAATTAAATCATCTAAGCATATGGTTTGTGACGTGCGTAGTTTACGCACAACGAAAATTGATCGCAAACGTAATTTTCTTACTACAATCAAAAGGAAATCAACGAGACTTGATTGTACGTACACCAGGTATGCACGCCAGAAAAACAACATAAGGACGTCGGGTGGACTGTAAATACCAGTATGGTATGAGAGAACTACTGGGAACTGGAAACATTCATTCGCACACAGCACTCTTCGACCATCCTTTATTAGACACGACTCTGCTCTCCTTTTTACATTCCCGGATGCTCGGTGGACCTCAGCACTAATGAGAGATCCACTTGCTGCTCTGATTCTGTCATTAATGCAACGTAAAACGAATGGCTGGCTAAATGAACGAACGTTCGATTTTCAGTTAACGTGCATGCAAAACCTGCAGATCCTGTAAGTGGTAGATGACGTATCTACTTGCTGCATAGTGCTACCTTATTCTCCGCGTTGTGTGTAAACTATGCACGTCAGATACACAATGTTCGCCATTACGGCATTGCCAATTGGAGTGTGAGACTCGCTTTGATACTAGCAATGACCTGTGTTCATTACTGCATGGACTCGTACAGNAGCACCCGTATCACCCCTTTTCCACGGAAACAACACGACACCGAGAAGTGTTCGCGAAAAATGTGTGTAACTATACAGTACATGAAGCATCGCTTGGTAGTAATCCCATTCCCTCGAACATACCGTTGATAGGGTTTTGGGGGAAGGGGGGTGAGCTTTGAAATGGCAAATTGGAATGTTGGTCGTATGAGGTATCGTTGGATAGATTGTCTATAATGAAACAACATTTACTAAGACACTTTTTTCTGACTTGCATAGTTTACACACAAAAAATTAAATTATCTAAGCATATGGTTTGTGACGTGCGTAGTTTACGCACAACGAAAATTGATCGCAAACGTAATTTTCTTACTACAATCAAAAGGAAATCAACGAGACTTGATTGTACGTACACCAGGTATGCACGCCAGTAAAACAACATAAGGACGTCGGGTGGACTGTAAATACCAGTATGGTATGAGAGAACTACTGGGAACTGGAAACATTCATTCGCACACAGCACTCTTCGACCATCCTTATTAGACACGACTCTGCTCTCCTTTTTACATTCCCGGATGCTCGGTGGACCTCAGCACTAATGAGAGATCCACTTGCTGCTCTGATTCTGTCATTAATGCAACGTAAAACGAATGGCTGGCTGAATGAACGAACGTTCGATTTTCAGTTAACGTGCATGCAAAACCTGCAGATCCTGTAAGTGGTAGATGACGTATCTACTTGCTGCATAGTGCTACCTTATTCTCCGCGTTGTGTGTAAACTATGCACGTCAGATACACAATGTTCGCCATTACGCCATTGCCAATTGGAGTGTGAGACTCGCTTTGATACTAGCAATGACCTGTGTTCATTAATGCATGGACTCGTACAGNGCATTGCCAATTGGAGTGTGAGACTCGCTTTGATACTAGCAATGACCTGTGTTCATTAATGCATGGACTCGTACAGTAGGTATTAAGACTGTTTCCGAGCAAAAGCAGAGAATAATGCAGAACTACGCAGCAGTAGATAAGCCATATACCACTTACAGGAATTGCAGCCTTTACATGCAAGTTAACTGACAATAGAAAGGTCGTTCATTCGTGCAGTCATTCGTTTTGCATTGCAACAATTAATCATGTGTGTTGTTTCAGTGTCAGACATTATCTGTCTGTGGTGTTGCTCTCAGAATGGAATGCCGTTTACAAACGAAGAAGCATTTGACATGCTGATGATACTAGGGAATTAGGGAATATCGTTGGAACTGTAGAGCTGCTACCCGTTTGTACGCAGATATATACCCACAGAGCGTCCATCACTCGTATAATGTCTTCCAGCGTCTTGCATGTCACGTGCGCATAACCGTGTTTGTGTAACAGACACGCAACAAACGTCGTCGCATCAGACGACCTGTGAGAGACGAGAAAGCTGTTGATGTACTTGCTGCCATGGTACTTAATCTTCATGATTTTACAAGGAGGATTGCCCGCTATTCAGGATTTTCTCAAAGTACACTGTGGAGAATCATCGCTGATAATCGTGTACATCGTACCATGTACAGCTGCACCAAGAACTTCGGAATAATGACTTTCTTAAACGCATTGATTTCTGCAACTGTTATCTGAGCAAGGACCGTGCTTTCCATAGCGGCAGTTTGTGGACTGATGAGGCCATATTCAAGAGCAATGGTGACGTTAACATAATTGAATGGTGCAGCGTATGCAGACATCCTAGATACACTGAGGCGACAAAAGTCATGGGATACCTCCTAATATCGTGTCGGATCTCCTTTTGCCTGGCGAAGTGCAGCAACTCGACGTGGCATGGACTCAACAAGTCGTTGGAAGTCCCTGGCAGAAATATTGAGCCATGCTGCCTCTATAGACGTCCATAATTGCGAAAGTGATGCCGGTGCAGGAGTTTGTGCACGATCTGACTTCTCGATTATGTCCCATAAACGTTCAANCCGGTGCAGGAGTTTGTGCACGATCTGACTTCTCGATTATGTCCCATAAACGTTCAATGGGATTCATGTCGGGCGATCTTGGTGGCCAAATCTTTCGCTGGAATTGTCCGGAATGTTCTTAAAACCAATCGCGAACAGTTGTGGCCCGGTGACATGGCGCATTGTCATCCATAAACATTCCATCGTTGTTTGGGTACATGAAGTCCATGAATGGCTGCAAGTGGTCTCCAAGCAGTTGGACCAGAGGACCCAGTCCATTCCATGTAAAAACAGCCCACACCATTATGGAGCCACCACCAGCTTGCACAGTTCCTTGTTGACAACTTGGGTCCATGGATTCGTGGGGTCTGCGCCACACATGAACCCTACCATCAGCTCTTGCCAACTGAAATCGGGACTCATCTGACCAAGCCACAGTTTTCCAGTCCTCTAGGGTCCAATCGACATGGTCACAAGCCCAGGAGAGGCGCTGCAGGCGATGTCGTGCTGTTAGTAAAGGCACTCAAGTCGGTTTTCTGATGGCATAGCCCAGTACAGCCAAAGTTCGCCACACTGTCTTAACGGACACGTCCGTCGTACGTCCCACATTGATTCCTGCGGTTATTTCATGCAGTGTTGATTGTCTGTTAGCAATGACCATTCTGTGCACACGTCGTTGGTCGCGGTCATTAAGTGCAGGCAGTCGGCCACTGTGTTGTACATGGTGGGAGGTTATTCCTGAAATTAGGTATTCTCGGCACTCTCTTGACACTGTGGATCTCGGAATGTTGAATTCCCTAGCCATTTCCGAAATGGAATGTCCCATGCGTCTAGCTGCAACTACCATTCCGCGTTCAAAGTCTGTGAATTCCCGTCGTGCGGCAATAATCACTTCAGAAACTTTTTCACACGAATCACTTGACAACAAATGAAAGCCCAACCAATGCACTGCCCATTTATACACTTTGTACGCGACACTACTGCCATCTGTATATTTGATTATTGCTATCCCATGACTTTTGTCACTTCTGTGTAATATGGTATCGTCTGATAGAAGATGTCCCTCTCGCTCTGAGATTAACACTGTGGCTTCAACAGAATGGCTGTCCTGCTCACTTTTCACGCAGAGCTCGGCTAGTTGCTGAAATGTTATTTCCTAGACGGTGGATTGGTCGAATGGGTCCTGTAGCTTGGCCACCACGTTCTCTAGACCTGTCCCGAAATGACTTATTTTTGTGAGGGAGAATTAAATACATCGTCTACAGCGTGCGTCCAACAACGAGGGAAGAAATGAAAGACAGAATCAGAGCAGCATGTGGATCTCTCAGCTATGCTGAGATCCGCCGAGTAACCGCGAACGTAACGAGAGCAGAGTCGTGTTTGGTACAGAGAAGTCAATATTTCGAACACTCATGAAGATTTCTGTGTGCGAATGAGTGTTCCCCAGTAGTTCTCTCACACCATACCGGTATTTACAGTACACCCGACGTTCTTTTGATTGTACGTACTCTAGGTATGCATGCCAGAAAAACCACACGTTTCGTTGATTTTCATTTGAGTGTAATAAGAATACGAATAGTTTTCGTTCAGTTTCATTGTGCGTAAACTACGCACGTTACAAACCATATGCTTACATGATTTATTTTATTGTGCTTTAACTATGCACATCAGAAAACAACTGTCTTTGTAAATGTCGTTTCCTTTTTAGACAATATACCTAACGATACCTTATACTACCCACATTCCCATTTGCAATCTCAAAGCTCACCCTCCATACCCCTACCTCCGGTATGGGCGGGGGAATGGGATTACTACCAATATATAATTCACATAGGGTACAGTTATCACAATATTTTCGCGAACCCTCGGTGTCGTCGTTTTGCCGAGAAAAAGGGGAGATACGGGTGCTGCGAATGATAATATACAGGATNGGTACAGCTCACTAAAACAAACAATTATTGTATAGGAATATATGGGCGGAAGTGACGCGTTGAAGCACAAACACAAAAACATAACGCATTAACGGAAACATAAAATGTTCATTAGCAGCATACTTAACAAGTTATTCCGCACAGAAAATGTTAAAACAGTTGCTGGAAATGCATCCACCAACAGTCACGCATGCTTGGCGACCTCTACATATGGCGTGATTGGCTGACAATGGTGGCGTGCGTGAAATACCCGGCGTATTTGAATCTGTTCGCCAAT
This sequence comes from Clitarchus hookeri, assembly GCA_002778355.1. NCBI lineage: Eukaryota > Metazoa > Arthropoda > Insecta > Phasmatodea > Phasmatidae > Clitarchus > Clitarchus hookeri. Next base: position 14,872 of record NQII01009223.1, on the reverse strand, counting down.
CACTCCACCGACGCTACCAAGCTTGCATTACTGTCGGTGGTAGCAATTTTGAGCAATTATTATAAACATTGCTGTAAAAAGGCATTTAGCGGCGACGTTGTAAATAAACAATGTGTTGAATTTCATGTGTTATTTTTGTGTTTGTGCCTCAACGCGTCACTCCCGCCCATATATTCCTATATAATAATTGTTTGTTTTAGTGAGCTCTACCACCCCTCAATGTTTGTCCCATGATTTTAGAATCAACCTTTTTATTTGTGTATATAATTGTGTATATATATGTATATGTATATATATGAATATGTACAATATATATATATATATATGCGGACCGGAAATATTTACACACAACTGAGGTGCCGAATCCAGAAACCTAATTTAACTCAATTAATCCTCTTGTTGCACTTGCAGGAAAACTCTCAGTCCACTCTGTAACTACGCCCGAATGTAAAACTATTCTGGGACGTAGCGCCGACATCTGCTGGCCGCAAACTAAGACTTAGGCTGATTGCCACGTCACCCGTGATCGCGTGTAATTGGGCACTCGAATTCGCTTCTTCACTAGCAAATGGTTTAGCTGAACGTTAAAATTAATGCATTTTAATGGATGCGTGAGTGAAACACATTACAAATGATGGCAACAGACAGACTAAACGGGTGTTAATGAGTACGAGTCAATCGACTATAACCAAACACACACATTATGTAAGACATTAATTAGAGTTTAAATTGTCTATCTCCGCTATTACTCTCTTTTCTCAGTTAGCGCAATATTAAACGTCTATTTCGTGCTGTAAATAAAAGCTATGTAAATAAATTAAGAATCTAATGTATTTCTTTGGCAATCACGAACTCTGATACGCCCCCTAGGCGTCTTGTAAGAGTATTTGTTGTTGCAGAGATTCGCGAAACAGCCGAGGTCGTGTCGGCAACCATTTCTGAGAACCACATCCAAAACGAAGGGAGCTGAAGGCTTACGCATGGAAAGAACAATCTTTTTCTTTTGAGGCACGTTGATAGTTTTTCCTAACACAAAATAAATGATCCGCGATATGTCTGCGAAGTTTGTTATCGTTAATGTAATATACTCGGTTGCTGCCGTTTCGTCGGTAACTAAACATTTTGGTAATCAACTAAAATCAAATAAATATTCCTGTCCTTAACTTTATAAATAAACTCAAATGTTCGCAATAAAGTTGGCCGCTTTTTAAGAAGAGCAGTTCCAAGCCTTAATGTCGCATTTAAAGTGTGATTCTTAAATTTTGTTTACAGTGGAATAATTTAATTTATTTCCTGTTCGTCCTATGCACATGCATGTTAGAATAAAAACGTTAATATTACATTTACACTCTTAATAATTTCACTTTTTTTCATTTGATCGGCGCATGAATTAAGTTGACGGGTCCACATGGCGGATGAATACAAAATCGGCAGGAAAGTAGAGCCAAATGCTGTCTTTAAAAAACGCTCGACTGTCAGCGAACAGTTTATAATAGTCGTTAGCTACACGTGTAATGTGAACGTCATTTAAATATTATTTTTAACCAATTTACAATTGGGCGTGATAAAAAATACATGCGAGAACTGGCAAAATCGCAGTTTCTTCCCCGCGGCTTATCAGAATTCGGACACGTATCTTCCGCCGGCTCTTNCTGCGAGAACTGGCAAAATCGCAGTTTCTTCCCCGCGGCTTATCAGAATTCGGACACGTATCTTCCGCCGGCTCTTTCTTAGTATCTGGGTAACTTTTTAAAAGAATGTAAGCTGAGATTGCGCGGCGGCCGGCGCTGAAATGTTTGAAATACTTTCAGGAGGTCTGCCGGCCCCCGCGGCTCTCGTTTCGTATGCTGGGTAGCCTCTGGTGTAACTTTCCTCACATACGACGGCGAAAGTAAAAAGAAATGAGTGGGAGGGGAAAGCCGGAGCTCTACGTGACCGCACTACCCGCCAGTGTCGGGGGGGTTGAAGGGGGCTGAGGAGAGGTGTGCGGGGTGTAACCGGGGGTGGCAAAAAAAAAAAATCTGGCAATTTTCCCCGGAGGTGAGAAAAAGGGAAGGTTGTCGGTGGGGGATAATGCCGCAGGGAAGGGGTGGGGTAATTACTTGTACCGCCGAAAAGCTTTCCGCCGCAACTGGCGGCGTGATCGATAGCGGCTCATGTGTGGGGCTGTGGTTTTGGGGGAGATGTGGGCCGAACGTGTGGACAAGAAATTGCAGCACTCGAGTGCAAGCATCCACACATGCTACTGGTGGTGCCTTATTTTGTTTTGGGGTGAACCGGCATGGTTATAAACACCCTGACGACAGAAGCGAAATGCCGCGGTAATTCTAGGGGCCGCGGTGGTGTAGTGGTTAGACTACTCGCCTCCCACCTAGGCGAAACGGTCTCTATTCCCAGCGAGCTCGCTCCCGGGATTTTTGCGTGTGGGGATCGTGCCGGGACGATGCCGCTGGTCGCGGGGTTTTCTCGGGGATTTCTCGTTTCCCCCGTCCTTTCATTCCAGCGCTGCTCCATACTCACCTCGTTTCACACTCATCTGATCTCAAGACCTCTGTTAGAGCCGCCCAAATATCTTCACCTACTCACCCATGGCGGTTATTTTAATGTATGCGTTCTAATTCTCTGACTGACTGCGCGAGGCTTTGGGAATGGGTCTTGTGTCTGACTGGCTACTGCGTCCCGCGGAAGGTTCCCTATTGGCTGGGCTGCTGGCTGGTTGGTAAGATAGCAGGCGCTGATTGGCGAAAGGCGTTCCGACAAGGTTTCTGACGCGTGTTACTGGAGTTCGCGTGCCCCGACTTTAGCCGGCTCCATCTTAGGACTGTGCGACACCCACTTATCAATACCTTTGTGAAGAATGTTGACCATATCGTTACCGGTGAGATGTATCGCTTCCAGGAAGTATTGCAAATCAACTGCGATTTATCGTGAATATCGCTTATATTAATACCGCAAATATTTCTCACACCAGTGCCGCAGATATTGACATTGTAAATACTGTCCGTACTTGCACTTCAGATATCGTAATATAAATATNTCTCACACCAGTGCCGCAGATATTGACATTGTAAATACTGTCCGTACTTGCACTTCAGATATCGTAATATAAATATCTGTATTGGTTTTTCGCTAAATTACAATATTCACTTATCTTTAGAGACACGAAAATTTCGCGGATTCATTCGGCAACAAGCTAAACTCCACAGTCCTTTACATAATTGAACTTCGGTTACTTGTTCATTGGCTGTAGCTCCAGTTTAACAACTGACCAGGTAGCATGGCATTCTGTCCTTACAGGCTCGTTATTGGTTGAAAGTGGTCCGGGGCGTGTCCAACAAACTGTGGTCCAGTAGATGCGAAACTTCATTGTACATGTGGATCAAGTTTAACTTGTCCGTAAACAAACACGCGAAATTTCCGGGTCTCTACGTATCTCATATTAAATGTTCCACAATATCATTGATGTGGTCATTTTCTGAAGCCAGTATTACGAATACAGTATTCTTAAGTACCGGGAANTATTCCCAGCGAGCTCGCTCCCGGGATTTTTGCGTGTGGGGATCGTGCCGGGACGATGCCGCTGGTCGCGGGGTTTTCTCGGGGATTTCTCGTTTCCCCCGTCCTTTCATTCCAGCGCTGCTCCATACTCACCTCGTTTCACACTCATCTGATCTCAAGACCTCTGTTAGAGCCGCCCAAATATCTTCACCTACTCACCCATGGCGGTTATTTTAATGTATGCGTTCTAATTCTCTGACTGACTGCGCGAGGCTTTGGGAATGGGTCTTGTGTCTGACTGGCTACTGCGTCCCGCGGAAGATTCCCTATTGGCTGGGCTGCTGGCTGGTTGGTAAGATAGCAGGCGCTGATTGGCGAAAGGCGTTCCGACAAGGTTTCTGACGCGTGTTACTGGAGTTCGCGTGCCCCGACTTTAGCCGGCTCCATCTTAGGACTGTGCGACACCCACTTATCAATACCTTTGTGAAGAATGTTGACCATATCGTTACCGGTGAGATGTATCGCTTCCAGGAAGTATTGCAAATCAACTGCGATTTATCGTGAATATCGCTTATATTAATACCGCAAATATTTCTCACACCAGTGCCGCAGATATTGACATTGTAAATACTGTCCGTACTTGCACTTCAGATATCGTAATATAAATATATATATTGGTTTTTCGCTAAATTACAATATTCACTTATCTTTAGACACACGAAAATTTCGCGGATTCATTCGGCAACAAGCTAAACTCCACAGTCCTTTACATAATTGAACTTCGGTCACTTGTTCATTGGCTGTAGCTCCAGTTTAACAACTGACCAGGTAGCATGGCATTCTGTCCTTGTTTTCCTTACAGGCTCGTTATTGGTTGAAAGTGGTCCGGGGCGTGTCCAACAAACTGTGGTCCAGTAGATGCGAAACTTCATTGTACATGTGGATCAAGTTTAACTTGTCCATAAACAAACACGCGAAATTTCCGGGTCTCTACGTATCTCATATTAGATGTTCCACAATATCATTGATGTGGTCATTTTCTGAAGCCAGTATTACGAATACAGTATTCTTAAGTACCGGGAAAATAACTATATTTAAAATAACGCGATACGAGAACATAGCAATACCTCTGATATCACAAAATGGCCAACAACATCGCAAAATTACGAACATCGCAAGATCCCCAACGTCGCTTATCGCCAATATCGCGATATGAGATATACTGCCCTATATGGTTGAACCGTATCGCATTTCCGATATTTAAAAACATTGTCTCGTGATAAATATATCGCCATATCGCACGTCCCTACTCCAACCATCCTCACGTTTATTAGTTAATTTATCATCAACAATTGTATCGTGCTGGTGTGTTGGCTCGGAGTCTCTCAGTTTTCCACCTGATTGCAGCTTGATCGAGACCCCTTAGGGATGACAACTACAGTTGTAGCGTTTATGTCACGGACAGGAATGTAAAAACACATACAGTCAGCAAACACTGAACCCACAAATTCCGAATTTGAGTCATGTGCCTAGCCCCACGAGACCAAACACATACAATGAAAAATATCTTTATAATAATATATCATTCATTTCAAAACATTTAAGGTTGTTACGTACCTCCAACACGCGATAAAAAGTCTTGACTTGCCGGCTGAGTTAATATACAAACTTAGCACAATAGCGACAGTATTAATTTCATACCATACATTAAATATAAATTAAAAGGCATTAATGGGTTATTGAATATTAAATTTTCAGAAAAAAAAAACAACATTACATTTTCTCTTATAGACAATGCTCGTATTGAAAACGATTTTTTGATTTTATCTTTAATTTTATTTATCATGAAATGTCTATAAATGCTTTTACAAAAATATTGTAACTAACAGAAAACTCTACAAAGCTGGAAACTAGTTATTCAAGGTTCAGAGGGTTTAATTCAACAAAATTTTACATTTTGTTAACACTGATCTCTATTAGTTAAGAAACAATTATTTTTCCTGAAGATTTAATCCCCACTCCCTTGGCGTGTTTTTAATTTCAGAAAGGGAAAACGCTTTTCTTTATAACTCATCTTTCCCATCGAAATACTAACGCTGTTTCCTTTCATTTGTAAAAATACCGAGCGAATTAATTGTGTTATACGGGTGTGTTTGGGGGAAGTCTAACTAATCGCCTAGCTACAGTTTATTTCTGAAATTTATCACATTATCTAACTGAGGATTCAAATTCCTACAACCTTTTAATTGCATATTTTAATTACATGTCAAGCAATAAGACGTATATAATTGTTTCACTAGTATTCTTGCAACACAGCAAAGTGTAAAATTGTTTTATTCGAGAAAAATGTTATCACATATAATTTGTACAAGTTAAACAAGGTTTGGTACAAAAATTAAATTATTAATTTTTTGGGGTCCAACACCCTTAATGCTGAGTTTTGGATTTTACTTCTCGTGTAAACGCACACAGAGGCTAAATACGACGCAACATCTTGATATCATCATGAACGGCACAATTTTAGAAGAAATTTACCATGTTATTTTGATAATTAATGTAAACAAAAAAATACAATAGGTGTATGTTAAATTTCTTGACATGAAAGCAGGACTGAGGCTGAAGATCTCATGTAAGTCCCTGCCTCCCTTTGATTAAACCCTGTCACCACTTTACGTAGACTAAAGCACGCATTTAAAATTTATTTCCAGCTCTGAAAGCTACATGAAAACCAACCCTCTGCTCATTAATTAATTTTGCCTACAATAAGGTGGAAACTGTCATTGGTCGAGCCTCGCTGACACAAGTCTCAGTATGCACAACCAGCGAAAAATATTTTCTAATATTATGTTAAATAGGTATATGGAACTACCACAAACAAACTGAAGCTAAGCCATTGTTAACCCCAGAACTTGTGTGTCATTAGGCAAATACTTTAGTAGTGAAATTTCTTTTAAAAAATCCCACGTTACTACGTACATTCAACACAAGTAGTAAAAAGTAAAGTTAAATTTTGACGTTTTTATATAACTTAATGAAAACACAAGGGATTAAAATCGTTTCGATTTCACTATTTGTTATAATTAAATTTAAAAAAAATTAATAAAATCCATTTTGCTTGTTACAAAAATGTGTTGAGGTGATAGGTTTCACGCCTACGAGCGCCCAAAACTAAACTAAATTTTCCTCCCTTTGTGATAAGTTTTTTTCGGCTAATCATAAAGGATAGCGCGGGTTCGGGGCAAATATTCAGTTTGCATCTCTTAAGGACAACCTTGCGTGGGACTAGCATAACATTAGGGACGCAGTGATTGGAAACGTGCAGTACATTTTAATAATATTTTATACTAACTGTCAAAGGTAATACGTGGGGCCACCCGTTTTTCACAAAAATATTTACGCGGAGGCTATACTTCAATATCCTATGTGCACACTTACAGCCTTCTTTTGGCTATTGGCGGTTTTTCTTTGTGTGAAAAAAATGTTACATGAGTGAGCCAATAAGAATTCAGTTTCTATGATACTGACCATCCATGGTTCGCGGCCAGACAGATAAGACGCCTAACAATTCAAATGATCCAATCACGAAAGTAGTTCTGAACGAAAGTGTTTCGGAACACAATTTGTTCAGAAATTTTTTCGCGAAAAACAGTTGGCCCTAGTGATAAGTCAATATCTACTCGTGAATTACATCAGTGTATATGTATCTACGGAATACTAACACGCATAGCTTGTAGTCAACTTAATTTTAAAAACACATCTCCGGGTGATGAGAAGTAATGTTGGGTCAAATTGCAATAAAGTAAGGATTTAAAATACCTTCAATGTAAAAAAAAATTTTGTAATTTCACACAAATGTATGTGACAGCAGATTCTCTATCGAAATCAGTGTATTTAACATATACAAATGTGAATTGTTTTTACTGAGCGTCCAAGAAAATTTATCCTAATATGTAATACAATAATATGTTCATTACACCAGCAAGTATATACAGAATTTTGTCAAATCATTATTACTGTGTAGCAGAGAATAAACTGTACATGCTGTGTATTTGTTCTCCCCTACATGAAAATTTAAACTGACGTTGCAGTTGTAATTTCACCACGGTGTAATTTTTTCACTAGTACAGAACTAAAATCACAGGCTTACTGCGGTTGTAAATACGCTGTCTATTTTTTTCACTGCTTCACCGAGTAAATTTACGCACGCGCCATACAAGTGTAATGGCACCGTCTCTATAAGGTATTATGAAACTGTGTCATGTTAATCTACATGGCTTGTATAAGTAGTTTTGCAACTATCGCTTCGTTTTATTAAATCATGTAACTTGATCGTTACAAAATAATAAAAAAAATTATTAACACATAGTTATACATTCATATAGTTCCCTTTGATTTCGTAGAAACATTATGTGAAATTACAAGTACTATATACGTTTTTGCAAATTGCATATAAAAGTTTTTAATCGCCGTAAATATGTTAGTGTAACTCTACAATTATACTCCNCATACGTTTTTGCAAATTGCATATAAAAGTTTTTAATCGCCGTAAATATGTTAGTGTAACTCTACAATTATACTCCAGAATGTAAGGAAAGATTACACATACATGTTAACTGTAAAATTATACAGTGGAATGTGCATAACTACGCTAACGTTAAATATTTACACAACGACTGTGTAGCAATAAAAATGCACAACTTCAGAGGTCAGTGCGGAGAGCGGGTGTGTTTTTACACATACTTCATTGTGATAATTTAACATCAACATGATCTTTATGTAACCATGTGCTCACGTATTTTCGTTAAAGAATTTTATTTGTATTTCTAAGCGCATTTGTGTAAAATTATACNTATGTAACCATGTGCTCACGTATTTTCGTTAAAGAATTTTATTTGTATTTCTAAGCGCATTTGTGTAAAATTATACTATTTTAGTGGTTTTTTATAAATAAAAAAATAAAAAAATATATATTCGTATGTGCAAATTTATATCTATTTTTTACAGCGTTCAGTCGTTGGCAGGATTTGCCAAGAGTTCAAAGTAATAAGCAAATAAAATAAAACTGAAAANTATGTAACCATGTGCTCACGTATTTTCGTTAAAGAATTTTATTTGTATTTCTAAGCGCATTTGTGTAAAATTATACCATTTTTGTGGTTTTTTATAAATAAAAAAATAAAAATATATATATTCGTATGTGCAAATTTATATCTATTTTTTTACAGCGTTCAGTCGTTGGCAGGATTTGCCAAGAGTTCAAAGTAATAAGCAAATAAAATAAAACTGAAAATACTGAATGTTACAATACAATACTCTTTTACTCTGCAGTTTCGAAAAAAAAAATACATTAAGGAAAATATTAATGAAGTGCATTGCAGGTCAACATTAACAAGTCACAGTGGATGTTGAAGTTGCAATTGCAAGTACGAAAGACAGCGGAGCTGATATAAATACAAAAGAGTTGTCAAAAACCTGATTAAAATCTAGGAGAGAAAGGATGAAAAGTAATAGAGAGAAACATTCCGGAAGTCCGTGAACAAAAATCACTGTTGCCGAACAATCATGGGGAAAGCATACATCACAGCAAAATCAAAATAAAGTCGTTAATCGAATGTCACGAAGAAAAAGAAGGGAATGAGGAAAGCGAAGATTAAGGAGGCCATCATTATTGCGATACAAGTGATCATAGAGAAATGAGAAAGGGTTTTAAATCAGAGTGTAACACAGAGGATATGAAGATGATGAATTTGAAGTAAATCATTTCTGGAAAATAAATAACATTCTTATGAACAATGCAAACATTCTGAAATGTTGATAAACAAATTGTTTTACAAATTAAATTTAATCTGTGCGTAGAATTTAAACGGAGTTGATACGACAAACGTGTGATTTCTATTGACAGGTATGTAATATTTTGTTATGGCTGTTAAACTAATTATTTTAAAATGTCCAAGTACAATTAGGGCATGCGAAAGAAAATTAAATGAGATAACTCGTATTTTTTATTTGCCTGGGTTCGAGCCTGGAACCTCACGATACATGGATAACAGCTTATTAACTGGTGTTTTGGAAACTGCCATTAACTGCCAAACATGTGTAAATGGCATGCAGCTAAAATATGCTACGCATTATATGGCAGTATCGTATACTCAATACAACATGCTTGACTGCTTATGTGCCATGTTCGTTATACAGAGTGTTAGTAAAGGTGACAATAAGTTTTTTCATGGTAAACTGGGCACCTTTGATAGACCTGCGTAATATTTGCGAGTATTCTTCCATAAAATGTAAAATTAACATTNCATGGTAAACTGGGCACCTTTGATAGACCTGCGTAATATTTGCGAGTATTCTTCCATAAAATGTAAAATTAACATTTTCATGGGCCTCATCACTTTTTTCATGCGTCGGTCAAGTGAAATCGTAAAAGTATTATAAAAATAAATATCTTACAAATTTGCTCATTTTTACACTGACTTACTTTAAAAAGTAGAATAAGAAAAAAAACAATTTCGATTATCACAAATGTTTACCCAACACTTAACATTCAACGTTAAGGCGTGGAACTAATTTCCCCCGGTCGTTACCAACTTTACTGGACGCATGCCAGTTAGTATGCCCGTTGGAATAAATGCAGATAGGGACAGTGACATTTTTGTAAGGTTAATTTTAAAAGTGCTCAGTTAACTGTGAACAACCTAATGCTACTAAATTGCATTCTCTAATGTTGTTTAGTATATTATTTGAGTCTATGAACTAGGAAGATGTGTGTGACTTGAGTATGTTTAGAAACTGTTGGTGTGCCTCAAACATATTCCACACGTATCTTTCAAGCGTTCTGGGGCAACTGGGGAAAAATAGCTTCTTAAAATTATTCGTTGATAATATGAACCCTATCAATTGTAAAGTACGTTACGATACATCATATTAGGCAGTTGTGTTCATGGAATTGAAATCATTAAGATATATCTGCAAGAGCAAAAGGATATTTCTGTGAAGTCCTTGGATACCACATGTTGTTGAGTTAGGTTTATGCACTCATTTGACTAACGCCGTAACATAACAATTATTTTTTATACTGACGGAAAATAGACTCGCTAATGNGGTTTATGCACTCATTTGACTAACGCCGTAACATAACAATTATTTTTTATACTGACGGAAAATAGACTCGCTAATGTAATCCTGCTTTTCAGAATACTTACAGTTTCAATAACAACATGTAAATATATTAATAAACTCACCCTGGACTTGGGATCTCTTTTATTTCAAATACAGCAGTTTTCAGTGAGTCGATACGCCAGTGAAAAATAACGTAACATTTAAATTCCAAGTTTAGTCATTACTTAATATTTTCAGCGACCGTCAGAGGTTATGGCTTACGGATTTGTAAGTGGTCTCTCTTGTTGTCAAATATTAAGGGCTAGAGAAGACTAGGAGCATATCAAACTAATAGTTGTTTACCATGTTTTTATACATTATTAATTTACAAAAATAAACGTGTCACGGAAAGGTTTTTTAGTTATTATACTCAATGGATGTGATAGTCTGAACTCTATTGTTAAAATAAATATTAATTTTAAAATTTTCTTTAAGTCTCATTTTTGTGTTCAATATTTTATGAATTTGTACAGTGTAATTCTGCAGATATGTAAGCGCAACTCTGGCCCATTTACGTAACATCATTTGTACTTTGCTGTTACGAACTTGTTACAAATGGTGGGGAAAAAGGGGGACCAAGAAGAAGAGGTACATGCAAATGCTGCCTCAGTAGTAATTTCACTTTTGCATTTAAAGAATTTAGACGCGAACATCAAAAATTTCTTAGGTCCTCGTGTATATGCTTTTACTGTTTCAGCCGCACATAAATATACTGTTTCAGGCTTTGCAATGCACAAAGATTTGTTTAGAACTGTACAAATATCCGTACAATGCACTGTCATGTGTCAGACCCAATAGCAAGGTGTCCCGAGTTTTAAGTTGACAGCAGCTAGTTGAGACTGAGGAATTGCCTCAACAAAGAATAACGTATCCGACATTTGAGGGACTTTGCCTTAGTGGCTGCCATTTTCTGCTGTGTACACAGTACATGTTCAACGCCACTTCTTTTACAACGCCTAACATACAGGCTGTTATAATACATGCAGATTGTTAAATAGGACATAATTCTCAATACGACGGTATCAAAATTCCACCAACTTTGAAGGCGAAACAATTGTATATAATTAGAGGGCGGCCACCCTTATTATTTTTATGAAGACAGGTCTTAACACCACTTTTTCCTATAGGTTGAAGATCTTGATATAGGTTTTTCACGGTAAAGTGAGTACTTTTGAGGCCCTAGTTACTTTTTCCTTTAAGCCATTTTTATCCTTCCACCACTTTTTGAAATAAATATTTCCATGTAAGTAATAAACACAGTGTATTTATCTCGCCGGACTTGGAAGCTAACGTCTCAGACTAACACTAAATGTATTCATTGACTGTTATTCCAATGAGAGGGCTTCAAAAAGTGCTCACACTACCGTGAATAACCTGTAACACTAAACATTGTCCAGAGACACGTAGTTTAATTCTACGTCGTTAATGATACTTGCAAAAATTACATTTCTAAACACTCTTTTTAAGGGCGCATGCCTACTTTAAGAATTGAGTGAGGTTGTAAGCTGTATTAAGCCCCTGTTACACTGTCAAATTTTCCCCTTCAACTATATTTGTCAATAAAATTTGAAGACAAAATACGGCCATCAAATTTTTCCTTACAACAAATTTTATCAAATAATTTTCAATGTGTTCGAAAATATGCCACAGCATCCAATTTCTTTACTGNGTTTCCTTACAACAAATTTTATCAAATAATTTTCAATGTGTTCGAAAATATGCCACAGCATCCAATTTCTTTACTGGAAGAATATATTTTGGATTATTATTTAAAAATTATTTTCATAGTGAGATATTACTTTTGTTTTTCCATACAGTCCCTTACAGGAGGAAATTTAAGAAATGTTTCAATTTATTTTCGCTTATTTACTAAATTCATATTTTATTTATTAAATATGTTTCTTGCACAGTGAAATTTAATGCCTCTTGAGTAAGTAAAATTATGTGCAATATTCACTTAAAATGGCATTCACGGCCAGGCAGCTTCTACATAAATTAATTATCTTCATAACCTGCTTCGTTTCTAGCAGTTTTAATGTTTCTTGGCGTAAAATTCTGATTGGCCAAGACCGTAAAACATCAAATAAATCTTAGAACCGGTCCAATCTTCAAATTTTTGATGGAAAATAAAGCCATCCAACTTTCTCAGACAAATATTGCGGCGTTTATGACGTTTCGATAACATCATAATTGCCCAGCTATATTTAACCAAACTCAAACTTATTGGAAGCATTTTGACGAAACATTTGACACTGTGACAGATTTTCCACAAGGAATCACCTCCTTAAATATTTCAGGTGAGTTTCTGGACAGCCTGCATAGACCACCATGCCTTGAAGAGGTTAAAGAAAACTTTGAGTATCGTGTTGTCTAGGCTGTTATAACTCTTACACCAAAGTTATTGGAGATACTCCCTTTATTAGAAGTTATTGCAGTCAGATAAAAGTAATGGCCATCGACTTTAGAGCTTTACTAATAAAACATTCCACAGAAGCGACATAGTCTTCCCTTAAAAGCGACCAAGGAACAACCAACCAAAGGACAGGAAAAACATAAGTCACTGCTGTTTGGTTGACAGATAGTGACGCTTTTGCATTCTATAGTTGGTAAAGAATATCAATTTTAATATTGCCGAAAGCAGATTCCTAACAAAATCAGATTCCTAACTATTCATTATATTGTATCCGATATATGTAAATTTGACTTAAGATTGGAAAAATTTAATGATTTTGCAAATTACCACTGTGTAAATTTCTGTATCACCCCATTTAAACATTTTGTTGCTGTTTTCAGTAACGAAACAAAATTGATATAAACGTTATTTGAAATAATGTAGGTAATACAATTATCTGAAACAGGTCAGATCGTGGCTTTCGCAAAGGACATAATTGAGTCAAAGAATAGATAATTACACAGAATGAAATAGCGTGGCGTTTCCTTTGATGTGGACGCATCCACTCGATGATTGGCGGCGTGAAGCTTCTGGAACGGGCCTTGCGCCTGATTGGCTACCACATCCTGCGAGAACTGCCTATTGGCTAGGCTGCTGGCTGGCGAGCAAGTTACCTGACGCTGATTGGTGAACGGCGTTCTGACATGTTGCTGGCGAGTGATGCCTTTTTGCTTGCGCGTGTGGCTGGAGTTTGCGGTACAAGCGGATGGTTCAACCTCTGTACTGTTAAGTGTTCTGTGCTAGAACGTACGAGCACAAACACGACGTTCGCTGTGTCTGTTGTCTTTCACGAGATGGTCAGTCATTCCACACTGCAGAGCGACCCTGTGTTTTGTCACTGGACACTCGAGGCTATGCGGATACGCAGAAACATATCCTCCTCCGGCTGTAAATGTCCGCTATATCTGCTTCCTGTCCCTTCGGATCAACAAACACAAAACAAAGTTGTTTTCTTCCCCGTTCCCCAACTGTAATTCAACAGAGAAAAAAAACCACTGATAAGAAGGAGATGGCGTGGTGTTCTTACCGCGGCTTTTCTGCCTCCGGCTACGAAGATAAACAGAGCTCGTTTTATTTGGCATGGAGGAATCTGGTGCTGAAAAAAAATTGCCACAGCTCTAACGGAGCATTCGGCTTCGTAGGAAATAAAATGAACATATATTTGGAATGAAAGAGTCGATAACCAGGAGTTTAAATTTGATACCACCATAACTGCAATCTTGTCAATGANACATATATTTGGAATGAAAGAGTCGATAACCAGGAGTTTAAATTTGATACCACCATAACTGCAATCTTGTCAATGAGCCATATAATTGGTTTGTCAGGTGCTACATTAAAGCTCTCTGCCGTATGCGACATGGACATACCGTCACTTTTTTCTTACAGAACATGCGGAATATATGGAGTGGTATATGCGAAATTATGTTCAAAAAACTACTAGAATCGATCCCAAGGTCGTTATTTGTTATAAAGAGTTCGCTACAAGCAAGCTCATCGAAAAGTCACGGGTTAGCTTTCATTTTAATATGTAAGTTGATTCACAATAAATACGAGTCAAGTTCCAATCCATTGCCAATTTTTTGGTGGAAAGACTGTGAAAGAAGTTCAGTGCAGAAGTAAATACAATTCATATCCACAGTACGTTTTTAGATACGGAAATATTAAAAAAAATTTGATTCAATAAAAAATAATTCGAGATTATATTTGCCATATGCACTGTAAGTTGTATTCTTGGCTAGTTTGTGGGATTTTTGTATT
>NQII01009222.1:21865-55149 GCA_002778355.1 Clitarchus hookeri | reverse complement strand
TAAATAAAATAGTTAAAAGTACGAGCAGTTCGTCGCTTTGTTTACGTCGGACACCATGATTTTTGGTAAAGTAATGCATTAGTAACGTGAACAAATGCGCATTGTGCCATCATGTTATTGGCTGTGGGTCTGTAGACGTCATTGTCACGGTCTGTAGACGTCATCATAAGGGAATTTTAGTGGCAGTTGAGAAGCGAGACAGTGCGATTGTGTTTTTGNACTATGACCAAACCTTCAAAACAAACAGGTGCACCCCAAACAGCCACCCAAAGCCATAATCAGCAATGTCCCACCCTTAGGGTGTTTCATTCTTGCAACAGCCCACGTCGTAGCTCTTGTGCTATTATCGAGACAAATGCCAAAAACTATGAGCACGTAATATACCTCTACCAATAGCACTAGCAAAGAGATGCCATGCAAATCAGCAGCACTCTGCTTCCTGGAGCATGAGCCAAGCAAATGGCCACACCAATTACTCTGTGTGTTAGTACAGTAATTATGAAGCAGGCAAATCAGTGTGGGCCTCTGCACTTGATTTACTCATGCTCAGGGAATCAGTGGTGCAAATTTGCATGGAATCACTTTTCTGGGGCTAGTTTGTCTATCAAATCTACACTAAATGCAAAGCTCATACAAATAGAGGGAACAAAAATACACAAAATACTATCAAATTAGGAGTGTGGGTGGAAGGGGGAGGAACACATTATACATTTCTTCGTATGTTTTAAAACAAACCTTTGAAAAATAACCCTAGGAGTAACGTGTCATGCCTGGTTCTTAAATAACCTGTATACCACATATATATAACACTGTCTTTAACTTTACAGTATTATATTTTTGAATAAATAAAACTTCAACTTAGTATCTTCTATATCTTGGAATATTTATTTTGTATTCAATACAAATTAAAAACAGTAAAAGCATCCATGTGTTGGCAACATCTAATTGTAAGAAATAGTTTGCAGTTAAAATATTTCTTTTAACCTAGTTTTTCGATATGCTATTTGTAAATTAAACGTTGCCTATTGAAATATTTAAGTTTTTAGATAGCGATGTAGGAAACATATTTCATTGCTACAACCAAAAATATCAGCGCAAAATACAGTGGTGCATAAGCCCTAGTGACGTGTTTTTTTTTCAATCGAGGAAGAAATTTGAATAGGCAGAACACAATCTATCTCTACCTATCTATCTATCAATCTATCTCTACCTATTTATCTATCTCTACCTATCTGTCTATCAGTCTATCTATCTCTCTATCTTTCTCTCAAAGTTTCACAGCACTAGTAATAGTAATAAAATAATACATGTTTTAAGTTTTAGCATATTCATACCTGTTACAGTAAAAATGATGATTTTTTAATTGTAATTTAATACCGAAATGAGATTTTAATGTTTGAATACATATTATAATATATTTAGATGTGATGGTAGGGCGGTTACAAATCCCAAGTGGGCAGAAGTGGAACATGACATGGCATGTTGCTTTTTGCTGAACTATGTTTTAATTTCTCTTCCGGTAAATTTTACTTTATTTGGTTTTGAGGGTTTCACAAGACAAAGTGACGAAAATTATTTATTTTGAATTCACATCTCATTTATTCCCAACAGAGCGACTGGCACTGCTCATGTGGCATATCGCTGCATCCCGGCAAGCACTGGTGCCGGTAACAGATGGCAACTTGGAGCACTTGTGGCGCTGTCACAGCGACACTACTTCGATGCCGCAGGAGTTGGCCTGGCCTTGCTATTTTTAGTTATGGTTGCTACAGTGACATGGCCCAATCGTGTCGCAGTGACAAAAGTCAGCCCAATGTACTGTCATATTTCTGAGCAAGGTATAAAGAATAAATGAAAGCCATTTCTAAAAGCTACGACAAACGAAGTGTGTCTTATTTGGGTAGATTTTTTGTTATTTTTGTTTTTATTAACTGTTATATCAAATTTGTTGTAATTCATGACTGCAAGTTACTACATATAAAGGTATTACAAATACATTCGAGTATTTAAATTATTTGTAAATGGCTTCTAACTGGTGCAATTCCTTCTCCATTTCACTGCCAAAACTATCCCAATACATGTATTGTGAAATACATCCAAAAATACGCAACAGAAAAAGAATACTGCAATTTTAGGCCATATTATTGCCTATAATACCAAGATGTTATGGTTTATTTAGTTTTGTGTTTCGTGGTTTGGAAAAGTCAAAGTGATAGAACAACATTCAAATTCATAACATAAAATTATTTCCAATAGAGCGACTGGCACTACTTATGTGGCGTGTCGCTGTGTAGTGTCACCAGTCGCCGTGGCCCGCCTGGCAAGCAACAACTGACTACCCGGCATCGACTTAAAGAACTTTGTTTGAGCGAGTGGCTAGGTGCAGCGATAGCACTTCGCCGTTGCTGGTTTTGGCCCTATTACTTTCAGTTGTGGTCACACAGCGACACTCGAGCCGCAGTGTAAAGCCGAGGCGACAGCAAATATTCCCTACGCCTATTAACATAAAGAATTCCAAATATGATGTTTATGAGTGATTCAAACCTTGTCTAGATTTGATTCGCTTCATTGGGGCAGCATGCTGAAAAATTAGGTAACTATCCTGAGTAGCTGCTTTTCTGAAGGAAATGTCCTAGACCAACAAAAGTAGCATTAATGGGTTCTGCACAGCTTACCTTGTTAATATTCAGGTGGGCGTAATGTTAAAATAAGTAGAACGTATTAAATAAAATAGTTAAAAGTACGAGCAGTTCGTCGCTTTGTTTACGTCGGACACCATGATTTTTGGTAAAGTAATGCATTAGTAACGTGAACAAATGCGCATTGTGCCATCATGTTATTGGCTGTGGGTCTGTAGACGTCATTGTCACGGTCTGTAGACGTCATCATAAGGGAATTTTAGTGGCAGTTGAGAAGCGAGACAGTGCGATTGTGTTTTTGCGGCCGACAGTTGTGACGTCCGAATCCGACCGTGCGAAGGCTTGTGATTTAAGAATGGAGGGTGGAAGAACGAGTGCTTCTGTGCATAATATTTGCCTATGTAGCGGGTGTTACTTGGATGTTTTAGTAGATTGTGGTTTTTATTTTGTCGAGTGAGGTAAGGTGCACGACAGTTGAATGGGTCAAGAACAGTGAAATTTTACCCGCCGCCTACCTAGGCGAGTTGATTCATGTACTTCCGGTGTGTTTTAACTGACATGCACTTTAAAGGAAATTTTTAGCAAAATTTTAGTTGTTTTCGTATGGTATGGGCTTCTACATTGTATGAAAATTGTTAATGTCTAGTTGTTTACTAATTGTTATAGTTTTCTCTAGAAGTTATTTTTAACATGTTTTGAATGGGATTCTAAACAATTGTTTGGCAATTTTGCAATGAATGTTATGTTTTCACAAAATTTCCTCACGATTTTCGTGACCTTATACCCCTTTCTGCTACACTAAAAGTTTCCTTTGCTGTAGTTTTAAAAATTAATGTTGCACGTATGATAAATAAATTGGTAATTATAAATAATATGGGTTATTTTGAAGGAGACATAGTAGATACACAAAAATTATATAAATGGCTTTTGCACACCTTACCTGTTTCATATTTAGGACGTAATGATAAAACCAGCAGAATGTTGAAAATAAAATAGATAATATACAACTTCAGCCACTTTGTTTACGTCAGATGCCATGTTGTATAATCCTGTTTGCTGTGGATGCATAGACTTTACCGTCGGTTAGTTGCAGTTTAGATGTAATACAGTGCGGTTCATGGCGAGTGGAGTGTTGCTGCATGTGCGAGTTGTGACATCTGAATCCGACCGTGCGAAGGCTTGTGATTTAAGAATGGAGGGTGCAAGTTGGAGTGCTTCTGTGCATGACAGTCGTCTATGTGGCGGGTGTTACCTGGACGTTTGCCAGTTTGTTAAATTAACGTTCTTTTGGCCTACCTAGGTGGGTANGGTGTTACCTGGACGTTTGCCAGTTTGTTAAATTAACGTTCTTTTGGCCTACCTAGGTGGGTAAATTCACATTCTTTCGGTATGTTTTACTGTTACTTTAAACCCGTAAAAGCCTACCTTAGAATACAAGCCTAGGTTAGATTAAAACAGTTAAATCCTAGGTTAGATTTAAACCCTAAAAACCTAGGTTAGATTATAACACTAAAATTCTAGGTTAGATTAAAAATGTAAAATAGTGATTCACTCATAATGGGGTTATGTTAAGNTAAAATAGTGATTCTCTCATAATGGGGTTATGTTAAGTTAGGTTAGATGGGCATTATGAAATTGGGTGGCCAAATGTTAAATTGAGGTATTTTCATATTTACTGTAGGTGTATTTTTAGTGATTTTACCCCACAATTTCCCTGATCTTCATAGCCTTCCTCACTATCGTTTTTGTGGTTTGTAATCATAATATGTTAATGTCCTTAGTAAATTCGTGTTCGGTGTAATTAGTAGTCGAAATATACCACTTTTCGGGATTGTTATTTTCAGAAAAGTCGCTATTCTTTAAAACTACCTTGAACCGAAATCCACAGTACATTGTAACCAAAAGTATTTACCTTCGGCTACGTGATAACGGTACCTGTATTTCCTTAATTGCGGAAACAGAACATACACGAACGCATCCAAATGCTCCATACCTTTTAAATTACGCACCATGTCAGCATTATCCTTTCCGTGCGACCTCCAAGCCATTCCGATGTGCCGACTGAATGCCAGGTACAAGAGACAACCTACGACAACAACACCCACGTTGTCAAGTATCATAGGTTAAATCTTGAATGTTAACCTGCAAAAGCATTATACATTTAGCAAATATATCTTTTTTAACAATTTTTTTCTCACTGAATGATAGCTGGTTTAAACGAAAAGAGGTATGAGTGGCATTAAAAAAAACCAAAAAATACCTGAAATATGGATATTGTTAAAATGTAAACAGCCAAAAATAGAATTCATTACTGCATATTATCTCAAATAAACACTAGTCCTACCACGCACGACTTTAATTACCGGGATCCAAACAACAATACAAAAACATTCACATAGATGAATGAAGCAAAGCAATCCATGTGGCATAAATTACAGTACCGAAAACAATAGAACTTATCAACAATTTTGTTGTGATCTGTAACAATTATAGCGTCATAAAAGCCGCTTCTTATGTGCAAAAAATTTTTATGTGAGTTTGAGGGAATTTTATAACTTCTTGAAATAAAATATCATTAAAAATATCGTCAAATACCAAATAATTTGAAAAATCACAATCGGAAAGTTTTTAAATGCAAATGTGTTGTTACAATTTTCTGAAAATCAGTGGACATAAACCATGGAACAGTGTCAAATTTTTCAATTAGACTGTTTGCAATAAATTTGGTAAATTACATAAAGTTTGATAATTGTGACAACATCAAAAATCATAATCACCGCCATATTTGTCTCAGAAAGTTGAAAGACATTAAATTGAACAAAAGAGCATTCGTGGTTTGAACCGGTCCAGGTTCTAAAATTTCTGTGGTGTTTAAAATAACGAATAATTACTAGAAAAGACGTATGTTATGAAGTTAAAGAATTTATGTAGAAGCTGTCAGCGGATCTATGCTATTTAAAGTGAATAATACACATTATATTACATACTCAGATGCATTAAATTTTATTGTAAAGGGAACAGCTCCAATAAATAAAATTTGAACTTAGTAAAGAAGCGAAAATAAATTGCAGCATTCCTTACATTTATTTCTGTGATGGACATAGAAACACAAAAGCAATATCTCACAACGAGAATTAATTCTAAAGTATTATTCAAATAGGTTTTTTCCAGTATTAAAATTTGACTGTGTGGCATTTTCAGGCACAATAAAGATTATTTGATCAAACTTGTTGGAAGGAAAAAATGTGATTGCTGTACATTGTCTTCAAATTATCCACATTTGCGGCATTTCTCAAGGAAACGTACTAGACCATAAAAAGTAGCATTAATGGGTTCTGCACAGCCTGCCTTGTTAATATTCATGGGGGCATAATGTTAAAATAAGCATAACATATTAAATAAAATAGTTAAAAGTACGAACAGTTCGCTGCTTTGTTTACATCGGACCAAATGATTTTTGGTGAAGTAATTCAATAGTAACGTGAAAAAAATGTGCATCGTGATGTCACCTCATTGGCTGTGATCTGAAGACGTCATCATCACGGAATTTTATGTGGAAGTTGAGATGCCATTAGTAGCATTTGAGATGCGTGACAGTGCGGTTGTGTAGTTGAGGGCGTGAGTTGTGACATCTGAAACCGACCGTGCGAAGACTTGTGATTTAAGAATGGAGGATGCAAGAACGAGTGCTGCTGTGCGTAATCTTCGGTTCTGGGGCGGGTGTTGGGTGTTTTAGTATATTGTGGTGTTTTGTTGATTGAGGTAAGATGCACAGCAGTTGAATGGGTCGAGGACTATGGAAATGTACCCGCCGCCTACCTAGGTGAGATGATTCATAGAATTCCAGTGTGTTTAACTGTTACTTTAAAACTCTAGAATCTTAGATTAGACTTAAATACTAGGTTAGATTAACAGTCTGCAAATCTAGGTTAGTTTAAAACCCCAAAAATCCAAGGTTAGTTAAAAACTCTTCTATCCTAGGATAGATTAACACCCTACAATCCTAGGTTATATAAACACCCTACAATTCTAGGTTAGTTTAAAACCCAACAATCTTAGCTTAGTATAAAAATCTAAAATATTGATTCACTCATTGTGCGGTTAGGTTCTGTTACCTTAAGTGGGCACATATTACGAAATTAGTCTTATGTTAATGCCCCTAGTATATTTGTGTTCTGCATAATTAATATAATGGAAATATAAAACTTTTCGCTTTTTTTTTTAAGGAAGGCTTTACTCAGGATAATTACCAAATATAGTTGAAGACGAAAATGTATTTGTTTGTTTTATTGCGACCATAAAACCTTTTTTTCAATTCATAGCTGTACAAAAATATTGGACAAGTCAAATAAGTCCAATTAAAGTATACAAAATGTATACTCTCGATGGACATACATGCACACATGTCAGATTGTGCACTGAAGCGCCAAAAAAAACTGATACACCTGCCTAATATAGCGTAGGGCCCCCGCAAGCATGCAGAAGTGCCGCAACACGACATGGAATGGACACGACTAATGTCTGAAGGTATGCAGGAAGGTATCCACATCATGAATCCTGCAGAGCAGTTCACAAATCCATAGGAGTGCGAGGCGGTGGAGATCTCTTCTGAACAGCACATTGCAAGGCATCCCAGATATGCTCAATAATGTTACTGTCTGGTGATTTAGGTGGCCAATGGAAGTGTCTTAAGTCAGAAGAGTGTTCCTGGAGCCACTCGGCAGCAACTCTTGACATGTGGGGTGTCGCATTGTCCTGCTGGGTGCAGGTGATCGGACAGGATGCTTACGTATCTTTCACCTGTCAGAGTCGTATCTAGATGTATCAGGGGTCCCATTTTATGCCAACTGCAAACGACCCCTACCATGACAGAGCGTCCACCGGCTTGAACAGTCCCCTGTTTTCATGTAGGGTCCATGGATTCATGGGGATATCTCCATACCCGTACACGTCCATCCGCCCGATACAATTGGAAACGATACTCGTCAGACCAGGCAATGTGTTTCCAGTCATCAAGAGTCCAATGGCGGTGTTGGCGGGCACAGGCGAGGAAAGAATATTTGTGTCGTGCAGTCAACAACGGTACACGAGTGGGCCTTCGGCTCCGAAAGCCCATATAAATGATTATCAGTTGAATAGTTCGCACGCTGGCACTTGTTGATGCCCCAGAATTGAAATATGCGCCAATTTGAGAAAGTGTTGCACGCCTGTCATGTTTAATGATTCTCGTCAGTCGTTGTTTGTCCCGTTCTTACACGATCTTTTTCCAGACACAGCGATGTCGAAACTTTGATGTTTTACCTGATTCCCGATATTCATGGTACACTCGTGAAATGGTCGTACTCGAAAATCTAAATGTTATCGCTACATCGGAGATGCTATGTCCCATCTCTCGTGCGCCGACTATAACACCGTGTTAAAACTCACTTAAATCTTGATAAACTGCCATTGTAGCAGCAGTAACCAATCTAGCAACTTTGCTAGATGTTTGTTGTCTTATATAGGTGAGGCGACCGCATCGAATTACTCTGATTAGTTCCATACCTCTGTTATTTGCATACACATGCATATACCAGATTTTTTTTTTTGGCTCTCCAGTGTATGTAAACACATATATTATTTAATTATGTGACGAATCTTTTTCCGATATTATGTAGGGTGTCATCATTTTACACAAATATAAGAAGAAAAAGGGTATGAGGAGAAAACCAGAACAAGGAATGTGTACAAGGAAATGCTATAAGGTAATTTATTAATTTTTGCAGTTTGGATATTCATCTACTCTATAAAATGTACATTCAACAAAAAAATTATTTCTGCTGTTTATTGAAGTTATTGGTTAGAGAAGCAAATATCTTGAAAGTGTTGTGGTTATTTATTGAAAAGTTGACTACCAAGGTAGGATGGCCCTTTCTGGACTATTACATTGGGTTATTTTTACCAGTGTTATGCTTATAGAAGGACTCATTATTTCAAATAAATAACTGTTTTGGACACGAGTATGAGTACTGAAAACGTGTACTCACAAGCGAATGTTAAAATCTCTGAGATCTTAAAACAAGGTCTTCATGAGTTTGACTTTATTTTGCCATTGATTATTCTTACATCTCTATTATGCATGTGAAAATGTTTTTTGTGTCAGTGGAATTACACCAAAAGGTTACACCCTTAACTCGTTATGGAATGAAAATATGCAAAATATACCATTTTAGTAGTATTTTTGTTCAAGACCTCTGTAACACTTCGCATAGCAAAACACGCTGAACTTAGTGTATGTAAACTATTCACAATGTGAGATTTCCAGTTTAGTAACAGAACTACTTTAAGCCAACAAACTCAGACACTACTAATCCATTAATATTGTCTGTGTTACAAGTAAGATATGAATAAGTGTTTTTTTCTTTGCATGGAGATTAAATTCATAAGATGTATTTTATCTAGTTTAAGATTTAATTTGTATGTAGTAAACCACATATTTAGCACTGTAAAGGTTGAGTCTGTTTTTTGCATAAGATGATTTACTGAGTCTCAAGAGACTAAGATGCTAGTATCATCTGAAAAGAAAATTGGAGTAGTGTCTGGGGTTAAGGCACATGGGAGGTTATTTAATTAAACTAGGAAGAGTAGGGGGCCTAATATTGAGCCATGTGGGAACCCATGCTTAATTTCTCCTGTTTCAGAGTAGAATGAGGTAGTTTTTCCAGTGGTACCCACTTGTTGTCAGTTTGAAATGTGTGACCTTCTTAGTTTATTAGGTGTCCTGAGACTTCATATAGCTTTAATTTTTCTTTAAGTATGTTGTGATTTTCACAGTCAAATGCTTTAGTAATGTCGCAAAATATTCCATCAGATGGCATATTTTTATATTGTACATTAAGAATTAAATTTGTTAGTATGAAAATTGTATTATTTAATGAGGTGTTTTTGCTAAAGTCAAACTGAAAATTTAATGAAACCTTGTGATTCTCAAAGTGTTGCCTCAATCTCCTGTAAATTAATTTTGCAATTACTTTTGAAAAGGAGGTAAGAAGTGAGGTCTATAATTGGTTAATTCGGTCTTGTCACCTTTCTTAAACAATGGTGTTACCATAACCCATTGTAGTTTATGTGAACCACATGCCCACGAGTTCCTTGTTCCCACTCCTACCGCCGCAGTCACGTCAACTGCACGAACTGCACCGGGCCACACCAGCAACATCAGGCCAAGACTGCGTAGTGCAAATTGCCAAGAACGAAACTTGCACCTTGTTGTCAATGGGTACTATGTGATTCAAGAGGTCATCCTACTTTCTATATTACAAGAGGTAACTCTTGTAATAAATCAGTAGGCGATTCGAAACTGTGTTTACCCCAAAGCCACAGCCGTTTAGCGCACAGGCCATTGGTCGTTACGTCGTACCATCTCGCGCCATGACTGGCAATGTAATGTACCACTAAGCGGTGTCAAAACTGGACTGTAGACCGAAGCTGAATTGTTATCTGCTCCAAAATGTAACCAGTAATGTGCACAACGTCATCTCATCCACAACTAGAGTCAGGGTTTTTTTTTATTGTGTTAAGAGCATTTGAGCATGGCAACCCACAATCCTTTGTCCAGGTGGACGCATCCATCCCTTAAGGAAACAGCCACCTGGCATCACTGTAGCCAGTTAAATTCAAATGAATCACAGGAAATAAAATACAGACACTTTTCACAAGAAAGTCTAATAGTGTATTAAATGTGTTTTATAAAAGATAAATTATGTTTTCAAAAAGGGAGATTGCCTTTAAAGGCTTCCATCCTAGTAACATGGCATTTAGTGTGGTGACACTCCCCATTAACTTCACAACATCAACCTTAAAAGACATTTGTTAATCAATGGGGGTGTCACCAATGTGATGGGAGCCGATGTCACTTGGTCAGTTCGACTCATCACTCGGGCCAGAATGGTGGCTTTAGTCTCCCACTCTTCGAGCCCCCTTGGTACCATCATTTAGGCTGTTATAACTTAATTGCAATAGTACATTAATTAACTGGTACATTAGTTTTCTTTCTTTGCTGTGCCGAGGGGAGAATCACCCATACTCTCACCTGAGAGCTTAATGCTACCGCATATCTGCATAAAACCTCGCTCATTTCCATGCCAAGTTCACTGGCAGGCCGTAAGTGCTGGGTCCTTTTTAATTTACTATTCACATGTAATCAAGCACATTAAATAAACCACTTAGCAAAGTTCTATGTGTGTTGATTCATTGTAGGGCGCTACACACTTTGTAGTACCTCCCGCAATTTTTCTAGTATATTTCAGGTGTACAAGACGGCCTACAGTCTCGTTATAAGGTGTAAATAGTATAACAGTAAGTGTGCAACAACATCATCTGCAAACTGATGGAGGACTCCAGGGCTCTCTGGGCCATCGACCGAACAACCCACATCACTAACTCTCCACTGGGTTATGGTGCCAGGTCATTCTATACGCAACCAGCCCTTGGTCACCTCGACCCTGTCAGAGTCTGTATAGAAGATAGCATTACGAATATGGCTTAATGGAACACAGAATTTTAAAGCACATAGCTTTAATAACCTACAGCTAATGCCATCATAGACACTTGATAATTTTGGTTTCAAAGAAACGATTGTTTCCTCCACTTCTTTTCCAGTTGTGTATGTAAAATATACAGCAGGGTATTCTGTATGCAGGAGTGTAGAAATGTGTCTAACACCTTGTTTAATATTTTGGTTAATCATGTTTTCTACGACATTTAAGTGGTATGAATTAAATATATCTGCGACTAATTTAGGGTCTGAGGATATATAGTTGTTTATTTTTAGATTTACAACTGGACATTTCTTTGTTGTTCTTCCTGTTGGGTTTTTACAATATTCCTTGCAGTTTTTAATTGGTTTTCAGAATTGAGAATGAGCTTATAGAAGCAATTTTTTTTGGCAGATTTTGTGACCTTACTCAGAATTTTGCAGTATTTCCTGTAGTGATTCATTGTGTCGGAGCTGCTGCTAGCTCTGGTGACATTGTAGAGTTTCCTTTTGTTTTCCCTGAAAATTTTTATTCATTTTGTAAGCCATAAATTTTTCTTTGGATTTGTATTACTGTGGGTCAGTCTGGATGGGGGACATTTGTCAAAACAATGGAGAATTTGGTTTAAAAAAAAAGAGTTGAACTTTTCATTTACTTCGGTACAAGTATACAATGTTGAACAGTGCTCCCTGCTTAGCTC
This sequence comes from Clitarchus hookeri, assembly GCA_002778355.1. Classification (NCBI taxonomy): domain Eukaryota; kingdom Metazoa; phylum Arthropoda; class Insecta; order Phasmatodea; family Phasmatidae; genus Clitarchus; species Clitarchus hookeri. The sequence goes on along the minus strand of NQII01009222.1, from coordinate 43,294 downwards.
ACTTTTGACTATTAAGACATTTTCCAGCGCAAAAATTCACATTTTCTTATAGGAAATGCTTTTGGTGGGCATTTTCATCGAAGACATAATTAATATTTGTGCATCATGGTCCGATAAGCCATTTATTACTGGGAGACAGTGGTACTCTGCAACTGCGTTATCATCAATGAAAATGTTATCAATTGCTAATTTTAGTTTTGTTTGAGCTGTATGTTTATTTATTTGTGGAAAAGTAATTATTTATTCATGTTACAAGATTCTGCCCTCAGGAAGGTCTATAGCTAGCTTTGTATAATGAGAATATCACCTCTAAGTTTATATTTACATGAATTTGGATTGTTTAATTTTAATGTATTGACTCTTTTTTTTTTTTTTTACATGAAAACTGTGCTCAGATATCTTTGTCATTGTTAATTTTATTTGTATCATTGTTTTTCTCTTTGCATTTCTACCTGGTGTTATCCAGCAGTTTTAGCCATTGAGAAAGGTATAAATTACAGAAATGATTATACTATACCTTAGAAGGTAGTGATGTCATATAGCAATTTCCTGTGTAATTATCGTCATCATGTGAACCCTGGAGACTTACTACTTTCTCCTAAGACACAGTGATGAGTGGATCAGCATAAAATTTTGTCCGCAATATTTGCATATAATTATCATATTACCGCACACTGTAAGAGTAGGCGAGGTGTTAGAGAGGCACCAAGTTGTTTTAAATATGCGGGTATGAANTATTACCGCACACTGTAAGAGTAGGCGAGGTGTTAGAGAGGCACCAAGTTGTTTTAAATATGCGGGTATGAAAGAAAAGGTCTGAGTAGCATTGTAATTAGATTTGGGGTGATTTCCAAGAAATTTTGCTGCCATCTCAACAAACATGATAAGTAAAGAAGAATTCACAACCATCCGTCGCATCTATCATTCGCCCGTCCGACAGGCGGTCACCTGATGTTCAACCAATCGTAGGGCAACTTTTTTCTATCCATCAATCTGTTAAATATATCTCAACTTTAACTTTCTATGAACCGACGGATGGGCCACCACCTCCTGACGACATTCTATAGATCCTAATATGCACGTAGAAATAAAATGAAAGGCAGTGGATATGTGTTTATTTATCTTAGTAGTAAATTCAGGAATTTAAAATGTAAGCGATAATTTAGAATAAATTTTTGTCATGTAAAAAAATAATTTCCCAAAAAATGTTTTTTCTTTTGAAAATGTATTTCCCACCTAAATATACCTTCTACGAAAGAAAGATCACGATGTTAAGTTGTCACACTGAAATTTTCGTGGACACAAGGATCGACGGACGACAGATTGTTGTGAGCCGCTATCAACTGATGGACGATAAAAAAAACGGATGACTGACTGACGGAAGGGTGAGACAGATGGTTGTGAACCCATTTTAAGACCTACAGAGACTGGTTAATGTGTGCAATGTCTTCTTATATTTTGAGAACTACAAACTTTTAGTAATTTTAATTCGATTTGGAAATTTAGATTAAATTTAAACTTGATGAGAGTAAATTTGTAAGATGTTGAATTTAATTTGAAATTATATGAGTGCGTTTAAGTTTCCACGAACAGTACCAGAAGCCAGTAGTGAGATTCTCATGTTCAAAGCTAAGTTAGTGCTACAAACATTTTAATGATTTATTAATGAGGAAATTTAATGAGACAGTTCATAATTAACTCACATAAATTATCTTTTTGTTAGCTAATGCTTAAAGAGGTGATTTTGTGTATTATTTACATTCAAAACTGATTATAATTNGTAAATTATCTTTTTGTTAGCTAATGCTTAAAGAGGTGATTTTGTGTATTATTTACATTCAAAACTGATTATAATTTATTTTGGCAGCTATTTTTCGTAGTTTTATATTGTTTTGAAACAACAAACTGAACTAATAATTNACTGATTATAATTTATTTTGGCAGCTATTTTTCGTAGTTTTATATTGTTTTGAAACAACAAACTGAACTAATAATTTTTTAGATTTCACATAAAAATACTGTTTCACATAATAAAAATACTGTTTCTTCACACCTACCTGCTGTGTTATTCTTCACGTAGTCGTTGAAGTAGTTAGAACACTTTATTCAGTGATTTGCATGTTTTGTCTCATTATTTTTCAAACAAATTGTATGAAATTGTTTATTTTGTTCTGCTATGTGAATAAAAGATTAAATGTGTTTTGCATTTATGTAATCAGGAAAGATATATTTTAATATATCGCCGTTGCCTAGGTGTTGATTTACCTGTGTTTAAGTTAACTATTCTAGCTTTTCGGAACCTCAAATTGCTAATTGAAGCAAATTTTCTCATGTCGCATACATCAAAGGGACACCTAATTGCCTGGCATCATTGACCTATTTGCTAGAAGCCACGGTCATAGAGAAAGTAAGCAGCATGTTAGAAATGTAATGCAATCATTACTCGTCGGCCCGACAAACTTCATATGTATTTTACACTATATGGTTTTCTCTTTAAGGACACATCACATTTATTTATGAAATTTTCACAAAACACTTAAGTTTACACTTACATAAAATATGGTGCTCCAACATGTTGGCCTATTTAAGGAAAGGGAGTGATGAGCAATATTCCCACACGAGAGCCTTAGTTCCCTAGAAGCTACCCACACTTATTAAGAGAAGGAAGCGATGTAGAAATGGCTTAGACTAATCCTAGTACTAATAGCATGTCAGGTACACTTACGCTGAGTGCAGATACAAGTGTTGAAGGCGAGAAAATTTGCAGTCCAATGAAAGTTTTGTCCAGAATATTATCTCCAAGAATATAATGGTGAATGTTCCGGGAGAAAATGTCCCTGTGTCTAATGTGGGGGTTGTACCAGGTAACAACACTAGCGCGAACATGGAGATAATGATGCAAGCTTGTCTTCACAGTTTTAAGTCTGAAGTGAATAGTTTTAAATCTGATGTGGCTGATGTTAATAATTGGTTTGGCGAGCAACAGCATAACAAGAATACAAAATTTGAGGCCAAAAATATCATGCTAGATTAACACATGATTGCTTTCGAGGGAATAATTGACACATTGTAGAACAACATGGCACAATTGAAGGCTGAATTTAATCATAGTGTTCAGGCGTCGCGAAATCGTGCAGAAGGCTCTCAACAAGCCGTATCAGAATGGCAAACGGTAGTCAATGAATATTCTATGATTCAGGCTGCACAGTCAAGTAAGATTGAACACTTACAAGAGAAATTTTGAACGTTTGGAGACGAGTGTATCTCTCATTCCCAAGATAACACATAGTTACAATCGGTTTCTATGAGGTCAAGCGTAGCCAAGGTCTACAACACAGTCGATTTGTTTGCAAAGAAACTCACATGCAAATTAGAACAAACTCGCAGTTGTTTGGAAGGGCAGATATCCAAATTGGAAAACTAGATTATGCAGGTTGAGAACAGGCCAGTAATAAGTACATCAGCACCTGATCCGAAATTTTTGTGGATAATCAATTGGTAAATTTGGAATGTTACATCTACGGTAAACTGAACCAGAAAAAATAAGAGTACTACGTGGCTAAGAAAAATTTTTAATTAAAAAGTAGAGAGAGATCTAGAAAAAGATGAGTGCGTTTAATGAAAGATTAAATATGTTTCAGATAAATGTTCCTGTTGAGGCGCACAATGTTCCACCAAGTTATGTGTTACCTACAGTAATTCCTGAAAATTTTTCACACAGGAGAGTCTCAGTCCTAAACCCTGCTGCTGCGATGTTCCATCATCCAGCAAAACAACGATTGGAGTGGGTTGCGAAATTTTCTGGTTGTAGCTTTGAAAACCTCGTAATTTATTTTTAAAAACTTGAAGAGTATTTCAAATNACTGATTATAATTTATTTTGGCAGCTATTTTTCGTAGTTTTATATTGTTTTGAAACAACAAACTGAACTAATAATTCTTTAGATTTCACATAAAAATACTGTTTCACATATTAAAAATACTGTTTCTTCACACTTAGACTAATCCTAGTACTAATAGCATGTCAGGTACACTTACGCTGAGTGCAGATACAAGTGTTGTATGCGAGAAAATTGGCAGTCCAATGAAAGTTTTGTCCAGAATATTATCTCCAAGAATATAATGGTGAATGTTCTGGGAGAAAATGTCCCTGTGTCTAATGTGGGGGTTGTACCAGGTAACAACACTAGCGCGAACATGGAGTTTTAAGTCTGAAATGAATAGTTTTAAATCTGATGTGGCTGATGTTAATAATTGGTTTGGCGAGCAACAGCATAACAAGAATACAAAATNGTGAATAGTTTTAAATCTGATGTGGCTGATGTTAATAATTGGTTTGGCGAGCAACAGCATAACAAGAATACAAAATTTGAGGCCAAAAATATCAAGCTAGATTCACACATGATTGCTTTCGAGGGAATAATTGACACATTGTAGAACAACATGGCACAATTGAAGGCTGAATTTAATCANCACACATGATTGCTTTCGAGGGAATAATTGACACATTGTAGAACAACATGGCACAATTGAAGGCTGAATTTAATCACAGTGTTCAGGCGTTGCGAAATCGTGTAGAAGGCTCTCAACAAGCCGTATCAGAATGGCAAACGGTAGTCAATGAATATTCTATGAGTCAGGCTGCACAGTCAAGTAAGGTTGAACACTTACAAGAGAAATTTGAACGTTTGGAGACGAGTGTATCTCTCATTCCCAAGATAACACATAGCTACAATCGGTTTCTATGAGGTAAAGTGTGGCCAAGGTCTACAACACAGTCGATTTGTTTGCAAAGAAACACACAAGCAAATTAGAACAAACTCGCAGTTGTTTGGAAGGGCAGATATCCAAATTGGAAAACTAGATTATGCAGGTTGAGAACAGGCCAGTAATAAGTACATCAGCACCTGATCCGAAATTGTCGTGGATAATCAATTGGTAAATTTGGAATGTTACATCTACGGTAAACTGAACCAGAAAAAAGAAGAGTACTACGAGGCTAAGAAAAACTTTTAATTAGAAAGTAGAGAGAAAGATCTATAAAAAGATGAGTGAGGTTAATGAAAGATTAAATACGTTTCAGATAAATGTTCCTGTTGAGGCGCACAATGTTCCACCAAGTGCTGTGTTACCTACAGTAATCCCTGAAAATTTTTCACACAGCAGTGTCTCAGTCCTAAACCCTGCTGCTGCGATGTTCCATCATCCAGCAAAACATCGATTGGAGGGGGTTGCGAAATTTTCTGGTTGTAGCTTTGAAAACCTCGTAATTTATTTTTAAAAACTTGAAGAGTATTTCAAATNTGGGTTGCGAAATTTTCTGGTTGTAGCTTTGAAAACCTCGTAATTTATTTTTAAAAACTTGAAGAGTATTTCAAATTGTTTGGCTTAAGCGACAAGGAGTTTTTGATTTGCCTGGGCCTAATTTTAAAGTCCACAGCATTTTTTTCTCGTGAGAAATGGAAAAGGAAAGGGTACACACGTTCGAACACTTTCAGCAAATATTTTAGAGCAGTACTAGAGTGATCGAATCCAAGGCATTCTAAGAGCANTACACACGTTCGAACACTTTCAGCAAATATTTTAGAGCAGTACTAGAGTGATCGAATCCAAGGCATTCTAAGAGCATGACTACACCTGGAAAATTATGACCCAAAACTTAAAAAGACATTGTAGCAAAAATACAATGAAATGTTCGAAGGAACACATCATCTGAATTCCCTAATGGGTGATGAAGGGTTTGAGAAGATATCACAATTACCTCTACGTTTACCAAGACAGGGTGACCAACCATTCAAACACTTGTCGGATTTTAGACATCAGATTCTAAAATTGATCAGCACGAAAGGTAGAAACGTGCAACATTTCGAGAGTTTGATAGGCAGGTTACAACTCGTCCATAATCATTATATCAAGGGCCAAATAACGACATGCACCTGGTATCCTGTATAACCAATTAGTGAATAATCCCAGGGTATATGATCTACGTTTTTATTCGAACACTGAACCTTCAGAAATGGTTGAGCAGTATCCTGAGCAGAACATACAACAGTTCTACCAGTCAGGTCATAAGTGTGCCCAGNACACTGAACCTTCAGAAATGGTTGAGCAGTATCCTGAGCAGAACATACAACAGTTCTACCAGTCAGGTCATAAGTGTGCCCAGCTACAGGAGGAAGAACCATGGCAATAAGAAGAAAGGGGAATCTCCTGACAAGTCTCCACAGCCTAATGCCCAAGTACACACTGACAGAACTGTGTATGTTATGCCACCAAGGGAAGATAAGAAAAATCACAGTCGACCTAACTCACCTTCTGGCAATGGAACTAGGAGAAAAACTAAAATTGTGTGGCCAGTAAACCCTATTGAATCCTTGCAAACATGTTATATAGTACCTCAAGGTAATAGTTCACGCAAATATGGAAATCAAAGGGCAGTACAGCTATGGCAAGCTGTTTCAAATGTAAATGTATCACCACAGCACCCTGCTAATCCATTCTTTCAGCCAGGAAATAAACCCAGCCTGTCACAAGGATATTTTCAACAGAATGAAGGGCAAAACCCTTCGGCACCATCATATCCTCCACCTGCTAGGAATGGAATAGTAGTTTCCGAAGCAGTAGGAGATGCTTCCAAATCTAGACATCCGTTAAACTAAAGAGGGATAGTGTAGAACGTATCCCAGTGCTGACCCAGTTTGATCTAGTGGGGACACCTATAGTACAGAAGTTTGTTGCAACCCCAGTACCTGTAGTTGAAAATTATTTTTCAAATCAAGTGGAGTATAAAGGAACACTTTAATACTTTTGACTTTAATGATGAATAAAACTGAGAGAGAATTCCTACTTAGGGAAAGTGAGGATAACTTACCTAGTTCAAGAGTATGTTTGTATCCTGAAGTTAACTTGAGAGTCTGTAGAGTAACTGTACCGACTTTGTTAGACAGTGGAGCTGAGGTTAGCTGCGTGAATGAAGAGCTAATTAAGGAGAATGAAAGTCTTGGTTTTAAGATTTATATTCTACCATTTCACAGGCTAAGATAATAGGCCTAACTTCACGAGCGAGTACTGATGTGAAAATACAGACCGTGTTGACTGTAGAAGGTTTAGACTCTAGCAAGCTAGTCAATGTCCTAATTTTAGGCTTTGATTTTATGTCTCAGTACGACATTACCTGGAATTTGGATGTTGGCTTATCACTTCGCCAGAGGCACATTCATCTCTACCAGTACCAGAGAAGTGGCAGACTTCTGATAGTGTGGTTAATTTAATTAGGAAAGATGTTCCTATATTCCAATTGTCTAAAGAGCCTAGTAATCTAGTCCCTCCAAGTACTACTGAGGAGATTGCCAATGCTATTACTGCTGTGGCAACTATTGCGGATTTTCAGAAACAGAAATTATACAATATGTTAGTACAACACCAGTCTTGCATCTCAGAGATAGCCGGCAGAAATTTGTCGTACAAAGTCAAAACTAAAGTTATGGATAACGTAGCATTTCATAAGAAGACTTAACCTATTCTAGCAAAGCATTAACCTGAAGCTGAGGAATACACGAAGTTTATGCTTGACTGGAATGTGGTGAAACAAGAGGCTATTCCCTATGCCAGTCCTATACTTTGTGTTCGCAAGAAGGATGGTTCAGTAAGGCTATGCTTACATGCTCGCAGTCTAAAGAAGATAACTGTAACAAGCAGAATATCCTATTCAGACTCGAGATATTTAAAGTTATATTATAGCCTAATGTTTTTGACAACACTTGATTTTATGTGTGCTTATTGGCAGGTACAATTTGACATGGTCGAGGTGATGCAGAGGCTGGTTGAGTGTAGAATTGCCCAGCACCATAATTCAGCAGAGAGTTAGTGATGTCGGTTCTTTGGTCGACAGCCCAGGGGGCCCTGGATGCATCCTTTAGTTTGAATATTCAGTTGTCACACACCTAATATTACACTACTTACACACATTGACCGTGTGGCGAGACTGTAGGCCTTCTCGTAGGACTGAAATATATTAGAAAAATTGAGGGTTGTACTACAAGGGGTGTAGCGCCTTATGTGTCCCAGAGGACAAAATCAACATTCACTAAATTTTGTAAAGCTGTTTACTCACATACTTCATTACATGTTCAAGAAGTAGATATGTGAATATTAAAATAAAAGGACCCAGCACTTACGGTCTGCCGGTAACCTTAGTGTGAAAATGACCTAAGTCAGTGTGGTGATTATACAGATACGTAGTAGTATTAAGCTTTCTGTTCAGAGTGTGGGTGGGTTTCCCCTCGATAAGGAAAACAAAGAAATTAAATGTTCTTGTTAATTAAGTTACTATTGCAATGAAATTATATCAGCCTAAATGATGGTAATTGAGTTTTAATGGTTTAACAATCATTAAAACTTTTTAGAGATATGAATACAAATGTTGGAAATTTAAGGTTACTTTTAACCCTTTAGCATTTAAAAGCGGGTGTGCCAGGACCCGGTNAAAATCTGGCAAGTCGACGCGTTGAAACCCAGGTTGGGCTTGAGCCACAAAGAAATAAATTAGATTAAGTGACATTTTGATTTTTCGTTATGATTAGTTTTGACCATAAAATACAACTGAGAGTTATGGATAGGTTTGACCATTAGATGGAAAGGCAGTTAATGAAATGTTGTGCTGGAGTTTGACCATTAGAAGAAAAGTTTAGTTGATTTTACTATATGGTTCATTTTAACCATAACTCTTAGATGTATTTTATGGTTAAAATGAACCTTATTGGGGAGGTGTCCCAGAAGGAATATATATACTTTTGATTTTTCGTTATGGTTAGTTTTGACCATAAAATACAACTGAGAGTTATGGATAGGTTTGACCATTAGAAGAAAAGTTTAGTTGATTTTACTATATGGTTCATTTTAACCATAACTCTTAGATGTATTTTATGGTTAAAATGAACCTTATTGGGGAGGTGTCCCAGAAGGAATATATATATAATACGTATATATATATATATATTTATTTATTTATTTATTTATTTATATATATATATAAGATCATACAATTATGGTTAACAGAACATGAATAGTTTCCCTAACACGTAAGTACAAGCAATGCACTGTTTACCATTGTCTATACTTTTTTTAAATTTATATTACAAATGATAATGCATATCAAACAAATGAACTTAATACAATATCTCCGCACCTTAGTAATGTCAGGATGCGAATTGAATCGGCAAACTATTTGAACCCATGCATCCTTTTTGGCAGTCAGGCTACTGTAATCTGTTTTTTTATTTTCAACAGCATCCGCATAAGTACGAACGAGTCCAAATAAAATTCTTCGTTCATTATTTGAAAAACGCTCAAACTTTCCATCTGATGCCATTTTTCAATTCAATATCATCACCATACATTATTGAAGATCATTAGGGTACACGTAATATTCCACTTATTCCTATTGGCTGGTAACTACAACGTTTACGTGACGTCACTAAGATTCGAGTATCTCCGGTACACGATCGCCTGAACAAACGTGGTTGTGATGTCAAACAACACATGGTATTTGCAAGGTCAAATCAGGAATGCATTGTTTCAATTTTACGGGGCACATAAAATATAAAATTTTTCAGAGACTTATAATACGTTCATTTGTTTATCACGCTAAATACGCAAAGAATTTGGCCAAATTAATTATACACAGCAGCATGTATGTTTTACAAACACAAAAAACATTATTAAGCAAAAGTCACATATTCAGTGTTCAATTTTCTTCGTGCTCGGTGGGACATATACAGTTTCAAAATGTTCTAAGGGATTTATAACAGTGATATGTACATTTGCATAACAAGTAAATTCGTTGGAAACAGTCAGCACCAAACTTAAAATAATAATTATGTCAAGTGTTCACATGATATTTTCACAAAGCATGCAAGACATGCTATTAGAATTTAAATCAATACGAAACATTTAAATGTAATATATACAGTCAGTATTCACCACAGAAAATAACTGGAAAGTAGGGAAAAGTGCTCAGGATTCCTCAGCTATGGTGTTTGTGAACAAGAGTGGCCCAGTTGCATAGGAGACCAATCGAAGCGCGCACATGATGGTGGACCGGTAAGCAATGTACCGAATTCCAAAGTGCATTTCAGAGTCGTTTAGCCAACACTTTCTCATTATTACAGGCGTTAAGCTTTGCTGTTTTAGAATTACAGGGAAATTTTGAAACGCTAACTGCATTTGCCACCTGTAAAGTCAATTTCACCAGGCATTTTCACCCACAGATGCGAGATACAAAGTTTAGTAGTCGTAGCTTCAACCGTAAAAGCAAAATTTAAATTGGCACTGGCACCACTTATACACGGAAGTGTGGAAAAATTCATGAAATCCACAGCCTTGCTATACCTAGCCAATCGCGAACAGAAAGTGCACCGCAGGAAACGGAACGTGCCATATAAACCATGTTCTCGTGACCACAATACAGGGGACGGGAATGCACAGCCATCAGCTGAACACAACATAAAAGGGGTGAGCCAAACAACTCACAAGGACATGTGGAATAGACGACTTGCTACACCTATAGCAACTGGCCCAAACGCGGCCGCTGAAGCCACGCAGACGGGAGCAATTAGGAGGAAACATCCGCTTTTCAATGCAGGTATTGTTCAGGCCACTGGCATAGTGGATGTCCTACACACAGAAAGCAATTGGAGGAGATAAACAATGGCAGGAAACAACCGGCGGGAAACAAGCCAACGGGGTAAGTGAGCCGGAAACTTACTGCCCCTGGCCAAAACAAGTGCATGAAACACCGACACGTCACCGAACCCTGCTCAAAGTAGCACCCACCCTACAACAATTTGTGTTACAACAGGATGATAAGGATACTAGTAACCCTGAATAACATCCAGTGTTTAGCGCTAGTTGACACAGAGGCATCACATAATATCGTGACGGCTGAGTTCGTAAACGAGGAAGCGATAAGTGCTGCAAAACAAACAGTACACTTAGCCACACACCAACACACAGGGCAAACCCTTGGAGAAGCGACAGTCACTATCCGAATTAGGGATGTGGAAACAACTACAGTTCTAGTGACAGCAGGCCTGCGGGAAGATGCATTACTTGGCATACCCTGGCTCACAGGGCAAAACACAAAAGTACAGCCAGCAGTCTGCAGGATCCATTTTGGCCAAAAGGAATGGCACATAGTTTACGAAATTAAACCATGGACCACCAATTGCATCCCAGATGTCCAGTTGGACGAACTGGACCACGAAGTGCCAGAAGCATACAGGCAAATAATACAGAAAATCATTCAGGAAATACAGGACGTGTTTGCAGATGCAGATTCCCTAAGGCAGGCAACTATTGCTGAACACGCAATCCCATTAGTACACGAACAACCTCTTTTCGCAGTACCACACTGCTACCAACCACCTCAGTGTGCCATTATCAAAGAACAGATTAATGAGTAGTTAGCCGAATGTATCTTCGAGCCCACACACAGCAAATACAACAGCGCAATAAGGTTAGTGCCGAAGAAAGATGCAATGTGGCGCTTCTGTGTGAAATTTCGCCCCCTTAATTTGGTTACACAAAGTATACCACCACCATATATCCGTGTAAAGGATGCATTACACACGCAAGGAAAGGTGAAGGTTATGGCTTCAATGGACTTGCGCAGGAGCTACTGGCAGGTCTCAATTAAGCAAGAAGACCACCACAAGACAGCGTTCACCGCCCCTGATGGGAGATGTCTCCAGTTACATGTCATGCCCTTCAGGCTGAATTGGGCACCTGCCACCTTCCAGGCGATGCTGGTACAAGTTCTCGACAGGTATTTAGGGTACTTTACGCTCGCATACCTGGACGACATGATCATCTGGTCGGAGAACTGGAAAGATCATGTGAAACATCTCTCATTAGTACTAGAGTGCCTATCGATAAACAAGTTAATGTGTGAAAACAGGAAGTGCCACATAGGGAAGCCGTGCAATCAGTTCCTTGGTCACCTAGTGGACGAACACGGCAGTAGGCCAACACCGGAACAGTTGTCACTCAAACACCAATATGAGGCACCTAGGCCACGCAAACAGCTCAGGAAGTTCTTCAGCATGGTAAACTGGCCGAGGGAAAACATTAGGGATTTCGCAACGATAACGGAGCCCCTAACAGACATGCTGTCCCCGAACCATAAGTTCCAGTGGAACAGTGGACACTAAAACTGCTTTCGGGATCTAAAGAGCAGATTCCGGCTGTGTACAAAACTCATACATCACACCCCCAGTAGGCACCTACACTTACAAACGGACGTAAGTGAGAAGGGCCTAAACGCCATACTATTCCAGTTAGGTGACAACAATGAGTGTCAAATCATAGAGTATAGCAGTGCTAAGTTTGGTGCGACTGAGGGTCGATACAATGTAAACGAGAGAGAATGTTTGGCCATGGTATGGGCAGTGAAGCATTACAGGATGAACCTCAAGTACCAGCGCTTTACCCTACGAACCAACAACAGATGCCTGATCTGGTTTCAATCCCTGAGGAAATCCAGGAGCAAACTTGCCCAGTGTTGTTACAATCGTACGATTTCGTAGTACAACATGTCCCTGGGGCAGAGAATCAACTGACCGATTAACTATTCAGAGCACCAGACACCGAGGTAGCAGTCGATAGGGACGAATGGGATGACTTGCTACCCCCTACTGCCAACACCGCAACAACAACAGGCAACAGGCAGGTAACCTGTAATGCCATAGAGATCACACTGAACAAGGAATCCAGGATCGATGGACACAAGACCTTGGTCATCAACACCCAACATTAATACGCACAAATGCAGGCCAAGAAGGCGGAAATCATTAAAAGAAATGGTGAGCGGTGGCACATCTGGGACACACATGTCGAGACCCATCGGCAACATCCCGATGAGACCTGGTGCCTCTATGTGCAAAAAGGGGCACGTGAACACATGCTAAGGCACTCCCACAGTATCAATTTTACTGGCCATTCTGGGGAAACCCAGACGTCCAGGGATCTCAACCCGCATTTACACTGCCAGGAGCAAGTGGGGATATATGCAGGTACGTGAAGGACGTCGTCCCCTGCAACCACTTCAAGAGCAGGAGAGCATGCGGGGAGACCCAAAAGTAACCCAGGGTGCCGAAGGAACTGTTCGAGATAGTGTCCTTAGATCCAATGGGTCGCTAACCCCGACACTTCCAAAGGGAAGAGGTTCATCCTAGTCGTGAGTGATGGATTTTGTAGATGGACCGAACCCTACCAAGTCTCCAGCGCACGGGCACACAGCATTGCACGGACACTGGAAACACTGCTCACCACCAACATTACCCAGTTCACTGGAGGGTACTGGCATTGGCTGTGAACTTGTTGAGGAGGGGGGGTTAGCCACCATACAACACCAATAAACCACCCAAGGTCAAACCCCACCAAAGAAGGAATAAAGCCCTCAAGACCCAATTATGCATGAGAGTGAGGGAAGACCACACCAGCTGGGACGAACATTTACCTGCCACCCTATTCACAATAAGGCGATGGGTGAATCTAGCAACAGGGCAGCCTCCAGCAGCGATCCTGCAGGGTCGCGAGCTCATGCTTCCCAGAGAATTTCCGCATGCTATACAGAGAGCACCTGAGAACCAGAAGACGGGACAGCCAGAAAACATCGCAGGGAGCCAGATTTAGTAGCAGCTCGAGGAAACCAAGACAGCTACATCGAAAAATGGATGCCTGCCACTACACAAGCACCACAATGGCTGGCACCTTGCCAACTGGTATACGTCAGGGAGCACAAATTATCCAGCGGCACGAAGAACATCTGCGCAGGGTTCGCCCAGAAGTTGAGCGGANCGGCACGAAGAACATCTGCGCAGGGTTCGCCCAGAAGTTGAGCGGATCATATTCAGCGGTGCAGCTGAAGTATACACTACATTTCTCATCAGACTGAGCAACAGGAGGAGGACTGCCATCCACTGCGATGACCACCGATTAGAAATGGGGGTGGCAAAGAGTCAAAATGGCTTACCAGCAGGACATCGAGCACCTGAAACCAGTGTACAAATCGCCACCAGAGGCGAAGTCGGGATTCGAAATCCCGGCAAGCGGTGGGAAAATTCTCTGGCGCCTCTTCTCCGCCTCGATGGGCCCAAGGTACATGGACGAGGAAGAAGTACCCGAGGGTGGATCACCGATGCCAAGCACAACCCACAACATCGCACGCATCACTGCAGGCCTGGAAGGGTCACTCCACAGCATCGGGACAGCTGGCATCCTGGCACTGGTCACCAGTGACAATGCCGATGGCGAGTCGCCAGAGACAACTTTAGGACAGAGCTCCTCACAGGATATCTCTCTCGATGGTTCCACCGCAACACTCTCAAAAGGACCACCAGCGGGGGACCTCATATCAGAGGACGTCGCCAAAGTCAATGGGTGGCTAGGGGGAGTGTAACAGAGTTTCACAGCCCTTCACCGGGGCTGTCTCCTTTCCCCTCGCTAACAACCTCATGATGCTGATGTCCACACCGCTGCAGCAGCAGCAGCAGCAAAGAGGAGTCAGAGGAGAAGGGACCCACCACCTCTCTCTGCCACTCCAAGCAGCCATGCCGCCTGACCCACCCAGCACGCATCACATGTAGTGGGGACAACCCCTGCACCCACATGCATTTTATGGGACATGAGCCACGCTGGAATCAGCACCCTGGCCTACCAGCTGCAACCAGAGTCAGCTCCCAGAGGCGCGGTCCTTATGCCTAAAGCTGAAGCCACACACCACCAGTTGCGCCTGACTGCGTGATGGGACACACTGGGTCTGTGCGGTCAAATAGTCACCAGAGAAGGTGGCGTTTGACGTGTAACACACATTCACGAGTTCCTTGTTCCCACTCTAACTGCCTCAGTCACATCAACTGCACCAGCTGCACTGGTCCATGCCAGCAACACCAGGCCAAGAGTTCGTAGTGCAGGTACTATGTAACTCAAGATGTCGTCCTACTTTGTTTATTACATGAGGTAATGCTTGTAATCAATTGGTATGCGGTCCGAAATGGTATTTACCCCAAAGCCACAGCTTTTGGATACATGGACCACCGGCCGTTACGTCATAGCAGCTCGCATTCCGACACACGATGTAACACACCACCAAGTGGCATCAACTGGCCTGTAATTTGAAGCTGAAGTGCTAAATGCCCCCAAATTGTAACCAATAGTGCACAGTATTTTTCTATACCTATCACACAACTTCATCTCATTCAAAGCTACATTCAGGTCCACACCTGAATGTAGCTTTGAATGAGATAGCTTTATTGTATTATGAGCCATTGAGCATTGCAACCAACACCCCTTTGCCCAGGTGGACTCGTCCATCCCTTCAGGAGACAGCCCCCTGGCTAAACTGTAGCCAGTGAAATACAAACACGTCACAGGAAATGTATTACATACACTTTTCTCAAGAAAGTGTAATAGTGTATTCAACGTCTATTTATAAAAGGGTAGTCGTGTTTTCATAAAGGGAGACGACCTGTAAAGGCCTCCATCATAGGAACATTTCATTTAATGAGATGACATTACCCATCAACTTCACAACATCAACCTTAACAATTTTCAATGTACAGGTGTGTCGCCAATACGTTTCATTTCATTATATAATTTTAACTAATTGAAAAATGTTACATAGTGCTTATGTCATGTTTCACCACTTGGTGTTTGGTGTCGGTTCACGCCATTTGTGATGCCACAAGCGATGCCACAGTACATGGTGACATACTCATAGAGAAATATGGCGGCGTGTTAGGAATTGCTTGAATCATCACTCGTACGCCCGATAAATTTCACACTTCTTATAAACAAAATATTTTAACTTTAATTATTCATACAAAAGTGTAACGACTACATAATTTGGCGCCTGAACGTCCGGGCCTAACTACCATGTAAGCAAGCTACCTACCACTCTACATTACCAAAAAATAAGCTACCCAAAATCCCTATACTAGTTTCTCCCCCCTGGATGGTGGCACTTTTTCACTAGGGCTAACAACTCTTCCTTTGTAATTTGAGGCTTCTTGTAATAAAGTTTCGTGTTTTTGTTCTGTGAAAGAAGTATCTTGCTCGCGACAGTCTCGCTGGTCCTTCATACTTAAAAGTAACTGACCGCTATACATGTGACACAAATTTTCATTCTGTTTCTGCATATAGCTGCAATTCCCCCTGGGTGAAATACAAGTCGTTGATACGGACACTGCCTACTGGCATGGCTGCAAATAAAGATAACAAATTGAAAAATAATTTTGTGTCTTTTTCTTTGCCCCTTCAGGCGAATGTGTTTCTTTGAGGTGTTGTCTCCTTCTTCGCTTCTTCCCGCGAATTTTTGCACAGTATTTGTGATCGTCTTCTTTCTTTGCCTTGGGCATGACTTGTGGCAATCGAGCGCTGCCTCAAACAGGTTAGGTGTTTTGTGCTTGTTCAGAAGATCTGAAAATTTCATTCTAAATGATTTGGTGTGTTGGTAGGGACGTGCGGATGAGGATGATTTTCACGGAAATTGCATTTGCATGGCGATGGTCTAGTTTAAAGTTTCTTTTATGTCAAATTCACGCTCAGACATTGGAAGATTTCTTTTTGAACGTACAGATGAGATTGTGTAGAAGGTTTAGTTGCACTGATTTTTACTGAATAAGGTGGTGGTGGTAGTGATATAGATCATGTTTCAGTGTGTACATTTAGGTTCAAATGCCACATTACATTACCACAGCTTCATGCACCTCCTGAATGTCTGTTTTTATGGCCTAAATAGCCAAAAGTTGGCATTTCACTTACTTTTGTAAAACCGTGTCATAACTGGCACAAAGAGTGTTTACAAAGCAAACAGTCAAGTGTGTAACTGCATTAAACACAACTGTAGTCAAATGAAATGGTGCCAATTAGTAGAGTGTCTTTATTTAATTTATAAACATGTTAAAACAGTGTTAAAATCACTTTCATGCTATTAAACTACATTTGCAAAACATTTTGACAAACATTTCCATAAAATTTTAATATGGCGGACAGGCATACAGTCAACAACAGCCATTGCCAATACCACCTTGATTTCCTGGACCAAGTGGCCATTTTGTTACACCCTATCACATCACCCCAGAGACTTCATGCACCACTGAGGAACAAGTGATTCGAGTGGTGACGAAGATACGCGAGGGTGTGCGAGCTGCAGCTCCTCCCTCAGCACCCCTAGTCCAGGTCAGTCACACCCACTCACAGCTCGATAGGGTGGACTGCCATGGGGGAGAGGTCCATGACCCCACGTCATCTGAAGCTATGAACAGTGACAACCACGCCACGTCTTCTGCACTCATCTCACGCGAGCACACAAAGGGGAAAGATGGTTATGCAGACTTCGGCAGGAAAACCGGTGGTCCTATGCAACAGGTGTGTGCACCTGGTGTTGAGCACAATCACCACATACTATTTTAGATCAATGCCAATACTTGTCAGTAAATATGCACAAATAGTAATCGAAGGCCACATACCTAGATTAATCATGCAAATCAAGTGCCATGTGCCACAATATTACAAATATATGAGCTGAGCTGTGTTGGACCAGTGTACACCTAATCCAAACACCCAGTTTTGTGATTCCCCCAATGGGAAAACCGTGTCAGTGCAAACAACAGAACATTATAGAAGCACAAACAAAACCTCAACCGATACAATTACGACCATACGAAAGGTGCACAAATTTTGTATGGTGTGATGGAAAGGGACAGATCATAATAACTTTCATACAGGCCATATCACGCCAGTAAGCTGTGCGGCAGGAGCTCGCGCGCATTCGCGAGACACAATTTGTGTGTGCGCAGTTTTATGACAGTCCGTCAGAACCTATGTTGGTGTGTCCAGACTTACTCAGTGGTAATCAATTACTACCAACACAATGTCAACATCCCATGTGTTACGGTGCCGGGAACGATGTAATGAAGTGCTGGCTCTGTCGGCATCGTTCTCATCGAAAGTCCCATACATGAGTTGATAGCGGTCATAGAACATTCATACGAATGCCAGGCATGCGCAATGCATCATACACAATGTATGGTAACACAAATGGCCATGCAGAATCCTCTGTTTTCACAGTTCCGCTTACACAATCTACGTCATACCCATGCCAACCCAAGCAAGTACAGAACAGGGAAAACATACAGAAGAAAACAGCACTCAAACAGACAATAATATACCAGCATGGTTGCATTCGTTACCTATGTTTGTGGGCTTACAGACAGAAGACCCCCAGGCCTTTATCGAGTACCGTACAACCCATCTCCACCGTTATATTGTATGCAAGGAAGACCTGGCCGAATTGTGTCGGGACCAGCTGAGCGCAGATGCACCACAATGGTTGTGGTCGGTTAACCACCATGGGATGAATGGACCACATTTTTTATCAGCATTCCAGTGCTGATATAATGGTACTTTCTCCTCTTCACAAGAATGCAGTCGCGTGGTGCTGGACAAACAGTGGGCCCACGAAAGTAACTGTTTTTGCTATGCAAAAGATATCCCTGGTACACAGTACCACCCAAATATGACAGTGACCGAGACAGTGATAGCACACTAACGCCACTCATTCACCGCAAATTAGAGGCATTCGTGCCCTCGATAATGATATTGGACAACACCAAATGGCAAAACCAGGACTGCGAGGAGAAAACATCGCACAAAGCAACTGGCTAGAAAGGTGGAAGCAAAACCAGTTACAGCAGTAGCGATAACAACGGCGCTACTCAGAAGGACACACCTCATTGCGTGTCACAACCACCACCAAAACTAATTGAACCCACGGTAACCAATAATGGCAAATAGGTGCGGGACAAACGAAGAAGCTGCAATACCCATGCAAAAACCATCCAGGTGAGCAGTATCACTGGCATAGTGATTGCCCTGGAATTTAAAAGGGGAAGGCAGCGCACCCAAAGAACAGTTCACCACTGCCGGGAACGAGCAGATAGAGTAGGTTGACCGAACTACGCCTCCACCAGTCTCGAAGAGCTTNACCGAACTACGCCTCCACCAGTCTCGAAGAGCTTATCCAGACTATAACACCTAAACAGGCACTACTGTAGCAGGTCCTTTAAGATCAACAACCTACACCAAGTAAATTCATACGCATTCCAGTGTATGTCAGCAGTGTGAAGTGCTATGCCCTTATTGACAAGGCTGCATCTCACATCTTTGTGTGGACACAGTTCGTTGGCATGAGCTCTGCAGCCTCACAGTGAAGCCATTCGATTATCCACAACGAACAATAGCAGGGGAGCCATGGGAGAAACTAACATCACGCTATGCATAAGCGACCTCGAAACAAGCACGGTAGCACTCATCATCAATGAGCTACGTGAAGACATCATTCTCGGTCTCCCATGGCTAACCGAACAAAACTAGATCGTTGAACCAGCAGCTAGGAGAATCCATGTCTGCACAAAGGAGCGTAGAATGGTCAACAATCTATATTCCCGCCCAAGCAACCATGAGCCAGTGTCAAGCTTGACGATCTAGACCAAGAAGTACCAGCAGCTTTCCATGATGTGGTACAGCGAGTGCTGGAGCAACGATGGCAATATATTTGCAGTGGTAGATCCATTACAATGAACCACTGTCACAGAGCATGCAATACCAAAAGAATATGACAGGCCCATCTTCACACATCCATGCAGCTACCTTAGTAGCCAGAGTAAGATCTTCTGAAAACAGTTATGCGAGATTTTAGCGGAGAGGGTTATCAAACCAACAGAAAACATCTACAAATCGGTAATCACATTGGTGTCTTATAAAGATGGAACATGTCATTACTGCATAGATTTTCGACCCCTCAACTTGGACACCAATAGTGTCCCCTCCGTACAGCAGTGTTAGGGATATGCTCAACATATTAGGAAAGGCCAAAATAATGTCAAAAGTGAATCTGCACAGTTGATATTGGCAGGTTCCAGTGGAGCCGGAAGACGGACACAAAACTGCATTCGCCGTCCTGGATGGAAGGCTGTTTCAATTCTGTGCGATGCCATTCGGGAGGAAATGTGTGACACCCATATTTCCAGGTACTAGACAGTCTGGTAGGCGGCTTTTCGCTCGCCTACCTAGACGATGACATAATTTGGTCCAAGATGTGGGAGGACCACATTCTCCACATCTCCTTAGTTATGGAGCGCCTCGCCATCAATGGACTCACGCGCGTGAACCACAAATGCCACCTAGAAAAAGTACAACTGGACTTCCTAGAACACATTGCTGACGATGACTGTAAAAGACCGAACAACGAAGAGTGATAGAGGAATATGAGAGACCATGCACCAGGAAACAGATCCAGAAATTTTTCAGACTGCTGAACTGGTTGTGTGAGTACATCCAAGATTTTGCAACAACAACTGCACCTCTCACCACACTCATGTCACCCAGTCACAAGTTCGAGTAGAATGCCGAAGCTGAGAACAGTTTCCTGGAAATCAGATGCCATTTTAGGAAGTGAAAGGCCCTAGCGCACCATAAAACCAGCAGACATCTCTATGTCCAGATAAACACCAGCAACAAGGCCTAGGCACCATCCTGTTCCAAATCGGTGACAACAGCAAACCCTTTATTATCGACTATAGCAGAACCAAGTTCGTGCCATACTAAAAACAAGATGATATCAACGAGAGAGTGTGTCTTGCAGTACTACGAGCAGGGGGGAGGATCATACGGTCACTCCTGTGGGAGGAGCGAAGGTTGTACACTTGAGGCGGTGTGGCAGTACTATGCTATAGTAACCGAGCCCAACCTTCTTACCAATTTCTTAAAAGGATGGGTGAAGCGTCTCTTATAGCCTCTCAACATCCATAGCAACCCAAGGCTTCTTGTGCCACCCCCGTTTATACGAATTGGGCTCTGCCGCCCGGTCCCTTTGGGAATCAGCTTCCTTGCGGCTGTATAGGGGTATCTGCCATGATGGCTTGGGCCGATAGCTAGTACCAAGGCCCGACCACATGGCGGGTTGTTGGACCTCTTGGCACTCAGGTCATTGGGGCCCAAAACAGAAATTTCCATGTGAAGAAATTGTAGGATGGTAAAGGACGCGTGTCTGATGTCGGCGGGGCCCAGCCTTATGGGCGGCGAGGCGAGCACGGCTTTCAGTGACGAAAAACCAGGGTATAAAACCGGACTAGGATGACGGTACCCACCAATTTTCAGAGATTCTCCGTGTCTCCCTGCCCGTGGGTGGGGCCCTGGCGGTCAGGCATTGGAAAACCCATGAGTGCCATGGAAAATAAGAGGTAGCACGGGATGATTTGTATGGCCCATACGGAGGTTCTCTCCGTTGTACGGATCAGGTGAGGTTGGACTCGTGCTGGCAGTGGTTGACTCCGGAGCTGGAGGAGGCTCGGAGAGATTCCCCCTCTTT
>NQII01009222.1:0-13684 GCA_002778355.1 Clitarchus hookeri | reverse complement strand
TACATGTCCATCCATCCGATACAATTGGAAACGAGACTCGTCAGACCAGGCAACGTGTTTCCATTCATCAAGAGTCCAATGGGGGTGTCAGCGGGCCCAGGCGAGGCGTAAAGCTTTGTGTCATGCAGTAAACAATGGTACACGAGTGGGCCTTCGGCTCCGAAACCCATATCAATGATGGTCCGTTAAATAGTTCGCAGGCTGCCACTTGTTATGCCCCAGCATTGAAATATGCACCAATTTGAGAAAGGGTTGTACGTCTGTCATTTTTAATGATTCTCGTCAGTCGTCATTTGTCCCATTCGTCCACGATCTTTTTCCGGCCGCAGCGATGTCGAAGATTTGATGTCTTACCGGATTCCCGATATGCACGGTACACTCGTGAAATGGTCGTATGCGAAAATCCAAATTTTATCGCTACCTCGGAGATGCTATGTCCCGTCTCTCGTGCGCCGATTATAACACAGCGTTCAAACTCACCTAAATCTTGATAACCTGCGATGGTAGCACCCGTAACCAATCTAGCATCTTTGTCAGACGCTTGTTGTCTTATATAGGCACTGCCGACCACATCCCGTTTCTCTGATTGGTTCCATACCTCTGTTATTTGCATACACACGCCTATACCAGTTTGTTTGACTCTCCAGTGTGTGTCGCAGGGGTAGATAGTCGACCCCTCGGCACGAAGAACAGAAAATGTAATGGTATAATATATTACTATGGAAATGAAGAGGTTATGGCAAAGTTTGAGGAAGCGGAGGGGTTCCGCGCGAAGTGAAACTGTAATGCTGCCAGCCGGCCCAAGTGCTGAAGTCAGACTGGCATCATGGCGTCGGCTTCCGGTAGGGGTGGCTGAATGCGGCGCCAAAAATTCGTGAAAAATACAATGAGTCCTCTTATGTCCAAACAAAATAATGCAAAATAACATTACTTAGCAGAAATACCGAATGGTGACATACCTGGCTATAATTAAATGTTAATTATGTCAGTGAATGTGACATCACTGGGTATGTCACTGCACTAAATAATTGAATTAAAAGAAACAAAGTTCAGGTTAAGCAATATGCCGAAAGGAGAAGACACATTTTCTTTGATACACTTGAATAAAAGAAATAATGGGAATTAATAACTTGGGTGTGTGAAAATTAGCTATACCACTTCTGAAAAACCTTGCTGATAGGGGAGTCCAAGTGTCCCAACCTGGAGGGGTGAACGAGCCTATCCCTTAAAGGGGCATGTATAGCCACACACTATTGCATATTTCATAGAGAAATGGAACTGAATTTATTATATATAGGGTTTCGAAACACTTTTGATGCACCCCGTATTTTATTCCTATCTCTTTGACATCACTTGGGGTTATGTAGCACACCTCCCCTGGCCAGCAGGCAGGTTGACATGGCGTTACCAGGGAGAGATGTCGGGCCTCGCGGCGCGAGCTGCCCCGATGTTCACTCCAATGGATGGTGGTCCTGACAGCTATGGTATTCGGGCAGAAAATGTGTTGGACCGCTTGTTATGCAGCTCCCACATGTTACCTCTTAAAGTGAATAACGCAAAAGAAAGTCACTCGAGTCACGTAGTACATGACGACGAGGCGGGTGTATTCCGTTCTCGCCGACACATTCTATTGTGCCCTTGGCAAAGTGTTCACTTGGACCCGGTGTCGAAAAGGCTGTGTGACTGCAGAGGTGCAAATGGCCACGAGAGCACACGTGGATGCATGGTTCGCATCAATGTGTCAGAAATCCTGCATTGTTTAATTTAATGGCATGTTTCATGGGCGATACTAGGTCTGTGGTGTTTGCTGGAAATCTTGCGTTGTGTCTGTTCTGTACCCGGGTGACTGGCAAGGTGGTCCTTATGTGCGTAAGCAAGTACCGCTTGACACGCCTCGGCTGGGAAAAACGCCTTTCACTCGTTGCGGTCACCTGGCGGAAGTACTTCCAGGCGATTCTCCACAACTCGTCAGTTTTTCTGAACCTGTTGTGTGCACTCTTGGTGCTGTCGTGGCACATCGGGAGCTGCTTGTTGTGCCTGTATGACATGTGCATCCAGTTGTGCAGTGATTTTCGCATTTGATGTTAATTTGATTCAGGCTTGACAGCTAGCCTTCGGCACCGAATTGTGGGTGATTGACAGGTGGCAACATTGCTTCCCACTCATCTGTATGGTTTCACACACATCTAGCCCCAGGGAGCGCGAGAGCTTGTCTGCGAACTCGTTTTCTACACCTGGTACATGCTCTACCACATAGTCATAGGCCCGCATAATCATGGGTCAGCTTGCTTCTGTATTCGCGCATCTTTTGCAGCCACGTTACACTGCGGTTGTCGGTGAAGAGTGAACCTCTGGTATTACAAGACCAAAGAATATATTTTTACAGATCAAATGATAGTCAAATATTAGCGTTCATTTACATCATATGGACGAGTTCACTTCCCTTCTGGAGTAGACTGAAGAGCCGGCCCAGCATTATTTTCACCGAACGTCTTTGTTCAGCATAAACTAGTGCAGGGTCTCGTACCGCACACCCACTTTGAGTGTACTATCTCATTTGCTTTCTGTAATACAGATCTTGTTCTGCCCCCATAGCAAATGTATTAACACCTTATAAAAAAACATGTAGTGACCCATTCAAAAATTTTACTAAAATATTATACAGCTAAATATTTTAAGTTTTACTCAAGTGTGTTCATACATAATGGCCCATCAATATTTTAATGAACAATAATGATAATTTGATGTTGGTGTGTTAAAAACAAGTTTCTGGTACTTCTTGGTGCATCACAGTAAGATTTTATTTCATAGTAGTGCACAAGTAGTAAAGGAACTTACTTACACCAATTGAACATACTATTCTAAACAACATCTCATTAATCTGCCAACCAAAAATTGAATTAACACAGTTTTTGTAGACATTCTCATTTGCTAAAATGTACAGGAACAACATGAGCCAGGATTAATCTTGGAAGGTAAGTATGTAGGTATTGTGAGGCATCCGAAACACCTGCAACTGTTTAAAGTAAAAGGGAAATGTCTTATCAAATCTTTGCCATTAATCTGAACAAAAGTTTGATCTTGCAAGAGTGTGAACAAGTAATTGTGACAGATATCTCTAAAATTTTCCCATTACTACATACCACTAATACGTAAAATTGTGCCATAATGAGTGTGAGCTTGGTGACAAAAAGGCCCCAACCTATGGTACGGGCTGGGGGAGGGGAATTTAGCTACCTCTCTTACACTTTTATTTCTCTTACAAATGTCATTTAGATACAATCAAAACCTGCTGCATAAAAGATAGAGAAAAGTCTGTAACCCGAAAGTTAAGATGTACATAATTATCATAAATGCACTATAACAATTCATTGGAGATTGTATACAATTTATCCATGCTTCCCAGTGAACAAAACCAGTTTGGATAGTCATATGTTTTTTAACCAAGTGGAGAATGGAAATGTCAAAATCAATTTTAGGAAGGCAAGATAAGAATTTAAGCACAGCACACAAATAGTACTAATACAAGTACCTACTTCCAAGAACAGCAAATACTGTTCTACACATCATTTTGAAGGAACCTGAAATCTTTACAATCTCAAGATGTGACTAAAAAACTGAGAGTTATTGCTTTTAATTTTTGCTAGATGTTGGGATAGTAACTGCGAGCATTTTACGAAAAGTAATACCTAACTCCCATTACACCAGTACATATCCCTCATATGATAGTACCTTGGTAGAGCATAGACCAACTTTTAATGGTTTATTTTGTGCAATCTGTATTGACCTGGGCATATACTGTGTAGCTGAATGCAAACAAGTCTATGATATAGAAGAAGACAATTCACAAATTTTGTTTTTAGGGAGATCGTTTTATTGCTGAAGTGGTCACTTGGATGTACACATAAAAAATTTAGTGTTTTTGTAGCCTCTCAAGCACTAAATCTCATTTACACAGGTTTTGTGTACACACTAACCCACATAAATAGTCACATATTCTTATCTTTGAAAATATTCAAAATATTTACTGAAGTTTGTTGGAGGGTAACTGCCATTAACGTAGTATGCACGAGAAATCTAACTGCAGTTCTCAAATTCAAATTCTGTACATCAATTATGGCAGGGGGTGGGGGGATGAGTATGTGGTAAAAGGATCAACATTTTGAATGATGGAGACAGTCATCACACAAACAAAATAAATTGATTAAATAAGGTAAATTTCCTAAAGCTATATGAAAGCTAAAAATATACATGCGAAACATAATTTTAAATGTTGAAAGCAATAAAAAATTTGCTCCCTCGTCACAATGTTATTAAGTACACCCAAATTCTGTACATAAGTGCACCAAGAAATTCCGGAGACAGGGGAGCAGGATTCAGATCACACAGCCTATAAATGGCCAGAATAATAAAAAGTATGAGTTAGCATACTTAATTACTAGTACCATATCTACTGGTATACTTATATCCTAGGCAGTATATTTAATGATTCATGTTGGATACACTGCCACTAAATATACTAACGCACTTCAATTCTCCTTTTTATACATATAAATTGCCCAAAGACCCAAAAAAGTCTACTTTATTGTATTCACTTCACTTCTGTGCTCTCTGAAGAGCGAAAACATACCTTCTCCTCTCACATTTACTTCACTTTGCAACTTCACCAGCTGATTCATATATGTTTGTTTACAACGTACCACCAACAAATAAATGAAAATATATATACCTTACGATAATTCAAAACCAACACATTAACCACGTAAAAGCGATCTGATGAGATATTGACACAGCAAATGTGTCATTTATATTTTGAACTATTTGAATTGCTACTATGTCACCAGCATCTGTCCAATGACAGAGCATTTGCAGTATGAGACGACCTTGCAAAATGCTATTTTTTGTTGACTGGATAGCTGTAATGGAAGGATACTACTGGCAAAGCTACAAATTAATACTTTTCTAGGAACTATTGAATGACTTCCGTATTCACCCGAATGAAACACGATTCAAATGCTAGATGATCTCAGATTTTGATACTCTGTTCACAGGGAACAACTTTTTGCTAGGTAATATCCGCCAATAAAAATATGAGGCACAAAAATTTTAAGTATTTAGTCTAATTTGGAATATTAAAAAAAACTTTTATACCATTGTTATTAAATAGAATAAAATCAGAGAAATATGTCCCTTGAACCACTCTTATTTTACGAAATACAGTAGAATCCCGATAATTCGTATTGTCAAGGGACTGAATGTTAAATACGAATTATCAAGATATTCAAATTAGCAGGATTACCAACAATCGGGAGCAATAAAGGAAAAAATTCATAATAACAAGAGTAATGCAAATTTGCATTAATATGTAATGATAAACGCATGGCTACATATTATGTATACATATGTACTGTATATGTAAATTAATAATTACATCAATAAAAAACACATTAAAAATTTACGTTTAAAAAAAATCTGTAATTTTCTTCTGGTGCAAGCCTTGCAGACGGGTATTGTCGATGGCTTTGTCAAGTATTTTCAAAGCAGAAAATACTTCATTGCCAACGTCTGATTTTGCTAAGAAATGGCACACGTTGTTGATGTATTGTTACCCACTTTAGGTGTAATTGTCAGCACATCATCTTCATCACCTTCACCATCAATGTCCTAAGATGGAGCCAAAATTTCGTCATCAGTTAGAATCCCAGCTACCACTAAGCCATCGTCAAAATGAACGAAATCTTCAAACGTTATAGCATTTTCTTCATTTTGAGGAAGACGATTCCAATTCACAGGGCATTCTAAGTCTTGTTCAGTAACTGCTGATGAAAGTTCCACCTTCGTAAATCCACAAGCACGAAAACTGTTTTTTATTGTGCTTTCGCTAACACTTTGTGAGCAATGTTCGTGGCTGAAAATAAGGTGATTTTATGCTCCTTCCCATCCTCGATGCTGTCAAGGAGTTGCATCACTACTTCCTTGCGGTAAAATGTTTTGAACATTTTAATTATGCCCTGATCTAGAGGCAGCAGCTTAGAAGTAGTGTTGGCAGGCAAAAACACAACATTAACATTGTTATGGGCCGTACAATTATCCATGAAAAGTAGAATTTTTCGCTGCCTTTTCTCCATATCAGCATTTACTGATCGTATCCATTCCTTGAATAATTCGCCCGTCAGCCACGCTTTTTTGTTTGCACGATAGGTCATTGGAAAAGTTTTTTGGTTTTTAAAACATCTTGGTTTGGCTGATTTGCCTATCATGAGCGGTCTTAATTTCTCAGATCCATCCATGTTGGCAGCCAACAATATGGTTACACGTTCTTTACTATTTTTTCCGCCATGACACACTTTTCTTCCTTAAAACACATTGATTGGTCGGGGGAGACACTTATAAAATAAAATAACCCCGTC
The DNA here is from genome assembly GCA_002778355.1 of Clitarchus hookeri. Classification (NCBI taxonomy): domain Eukaryota; kingdom Metazoa; phylum Arthropoda; class Insecta; order Phasmatodea; family Phasmatidae; genus Clitarchus; species Clitarchus hookeri. The sequence continues at coordinate 7,274 of NQII01009222.1, read as the reverse complement.
TCATCGGCATTAAAAATGTTGTTGGGCTCATAAGAATCAATTATTTCTCCCAATTGGTCTTTGCACTCAGAATAAACGTCGGCCAATTTACTCTCACTTTCCCCACTAAGCTTCTTAAATGTTATGCTGTGCCTTTTTTTAAACCTATCAAACCAACCATCACTCGCACAAAAGTCTTTAATCCCCATTTTTTCTGCGAAAACTTTTACTTTCTCTCTTAAAATGTTTCCTTCAACTGGTACATTCGAATTCCGTGCTTGCGTAAACCACTTTTTAAAATTCTCTTCTAGTTGTGGATACTAACCAGTCTTAAAGCGCTTTTCTTTGCTGTCCGATGTTGGGAGGCGATTTTTTCCTTGTTCTTCAGAATTGATGTTATTGTGGAAGGAGGAACGTTATAACGTTTGGACTCGTCAATTTGTTTATCACCACCGGCCACGGCGTTAATGATTTCTTTTTTTTTTCTCTAATGGAAAGACACTCATTAGTTCTTTTCGGAGGCATGGCTAAGACCGAACTGACTAACTTTCACTCGCTCTGCTCCTTCCTACCCTCTCATAACCGTAGACCGGACAGCAAGGCGCCTCTTAGTTCTGGGAATCACAGACACATCGCCTCACAGCCTACTTGGCGTCATTACCTGCCTTTCAAACCCTCCTACGTCCCTCAGTACCCTTCCGGTCTTTTTTACCCTGCCAGAATTGCATAGCTGGTGTACAGTCTAGGGTTAAAAACATTACGAGTTAATGAGATTTTAAGTTGTAAATAAGAATTATAAGACATTTTAATTGAGCTTGAGCACCAAAATAAATACGTATTATCGAGGGGACCGGAACGCGTTGTTTTTTTTTTATGAATTAAAAGGATTTTCTCAAGAGACCGGCAAATTTGCACGAATTAGTGGAATATACGAATAATCGGGATGCGAAATATCGGGATTTCACTGTGAAAAAAATCACATTTTACTTATTGTCATTATCACTTTCATACGATAGAATGAAAGTAATAAAACATTTCTTAAACAGCATTGTGCAATATCACTGATGCCACTACCTTTAGAACCTCTACAGTGATGGAAAGTTCTTTGTTTTGGTTTTCCTGCATGTATTGAACAACTTTTCTATCTAGTACAGTGAAACAACCATTTTTTTGTCTGCTAGAAGCCTTGAGGGTAGAATTTGCATTTTTTTAGTTTCCCTTTCAACTTTCACCACTTTCAGATGTTGGCGTCAGAAATCCTGTGATGCTGAGCAGCTGCACTGCTGTCGCTTCATTCTGAATGTCTGATAACCTTCAATTTAAAGTTTGCATTGCGGTAGACCAGAATATTACAAGATACTAAGCACTAGATGTTCCACAACTTTCCCGATTATCCATTTCATTTGTTCCAGAACTTCAACTATTAGCAATGTACAGTGTTCGCGTTCAACATACATAATGTCATAGATGTAATACCAACCTGAACACATCCAGACTTAAGTATTAACCTATAAATATACTGATATAAATGAACTTGCCAACCTTCGTGCAGAAAATAATGGTGACTAACTTGGCTAAACACTAGAATGCTATGGTTTAGCTTGAGCTAGTAACATTTTAGGAAAATACACCTCTTGTGATGTAGATATCTAGGACATTTTCTTGCAGACATGTTGACAATATGCTCTGTTTACATTATGTTTGTGGTTACGAAATAGAGTACTGCATGTCAATAGTTTGTGGCATCAAAACTAATTATTATTCAACATTGTTGCCAACGAAAACAATATTTTTAGCCTAAAAATCAATAATCAACATTTGTAAACATTCTGAAATAATGTTCACATGCAAAAACAAGACATATTCAAAATTTTTACCCTTGCCGCAAGAAAAAAACCCTCGTCTTGCATTCAAGTAAATACGGTAACTCATCAATAACAAAAATACCACAATGAGTTGTCCAGAGTGTGTTGCACCATAAGTTATTGCATTCTTGCTTTATAATAATCAATCATATAAATTTTATAACAATCGATCACATAAAATACAGTGGAACAGCACAAAAAAAATACAAAGTTAATATACTAGTTCCCAGACAGAGTTACATTCGCGAACACAAAGGATGGAGAAAATAAATTATAGGCATCTAGAAGTGGTAGTGAACAATAAAGGAAAATGCCCAAGTAATGGCAGTGAATAGATGCCCTTGCATGAAGATATGAAAGAGAATGATGAGGAAGTGGAATGGGAAGTGGTTAGGGGGGGGGGATACTCAGAACCTCGGAAAATATGCAGCAAGGCGAGAGAATTTAAATCACACATAGCAGCAAATTTGTTTAGTTTTTAATTTTTTTAGCTACTGCCATTGAGTACAAATAATCAAAAAACAATATTCTACCTAATGTTTGCAGACATTTGGGATTGTGAAGGCAATGTGAGGTAAGAGTGAAATACGCAGATTGTGTAATCTTTGGCATTTCATACTCTTTACGTTTCAAAGAAAAACCAAGCCTGCTGTTCAAAAAGTGCCTGCAATTTTACAGTGAAAATCAGATTTGCTAACAAACATTCTAATTTTTTAGGAAGCTGTGATACTTATTCTCTGTCTTCATTCTCTGTGTTTAGAGACCAAGTAATAAAAAAATATTTTTATCAATTATCAGTCAATATAGTTTGTACAAATTTTATTGATCCTTAAGTGAACAAAGGTCATGTGTACCACATGCCACTGTCAGACTTCGTGCAACATTGTATTTTGTGGCCAACTTTGAAGGGTTATATTTATTTGACATAGTTATAAATACGAATTTGCCTCATCTGTACGTATCATCACTTTACTTCAGGTGAGGTATGAACCCCAAAATGACATGCTACGAGAGTCTACAAGTATGCCCCTAGTTGCGGGGGCATCCACAGACATGTCAGCCAAGATCGTTCACCCTTATATCAGATGTCAAGCCAGAATTAAGCTTCTAAGTTCTTGGAACCAAGGCAACCCAGCATTACAGTAGCACATAGTTCGGCCACGTGCCAAGGGATCGTGCTAGAGAACAAAGCTCCACCCAGGAGGAGGAGCTCGCTGCCTGCACCACCGCACCCCAGATGAGCCAGCGGGCAAGTAGAATATATAGCTGTGCACCGCAGAGGACTGTCAGTTGTTCTCCAGTTGTACTTCTGAGTTCATCTCCAGCAGCTCACTCCACCACCTCGTATGCTGGGGCTCTCTGCTAACCCCAACGTCTTCACGACCTACCAGAAGCTCTTCAAGACCTACACCAGTAATCACTGAAGAAGTGTTCGAACCCCTTGAACAGCCTACCCTTCTAGTAACGGCAACGAGACTACCCTTCTAGTAGTGGCTCTTGGAAGTCCCTTCTGGACAACTGCATTTAGATATGGTCCATACGGTATAAGGCCACTTTCTGACAGTCAGTGAGTGGCAACTTGATGCATGCGAAACAAACAAAGTGCCATTTACAAAATCCTGTATCAGCTGATGCAGGAACGAACAAAAGTTAAAATCACGTTGGCTATTCTGAGTGCACTGCCGATGCACATCAGAAAAGCAGAAAATACACGGATAAGAAAGAGTTCTTAGATTTATTAATACATTTTATTTTACAAGGTCACAAAACAATGGTTTTTAATGTTAAAAACTAAACTTCGTGATAATGTAGTTATGTATAGGTGTTCAAAATGAAATGTACAATATAACAATATGTAGTGAAAAAGTTTTCTAAAGTTGTGCTAACTTCGGAAAGCTTTTTCACGTCGTATCATCCCTCTCCAACCTCTCTTTCAACACGTCCTTGATATTAATTCCAAAAGCATACAGAAATATTGCATAATATTGTTGAATTATTTTTTCTAATAGTTTGATGAAATGACACGAATTTGAAATATATTTCTCGCCCGTAATATAAGAACTATCAACTTTAAAAAATACGCTATCTGTTATCCGAAAACAGCGGCTCAAACTTCGCAGTGACACGCTGTGCGCGTCATCTCTGGGATATTATGCGAGGTATTACTAGCCAGAAATGAACCACTTTCGTGCGCGTTATATAACGAATTTACAAACAGATGCCAATAGTTATATTTTTCCACGAGCTCTGCATAATTTTTAAAGTAACATATATTTCATGTACAACGATTTGGAGTACAAGTCATTTATATCAGGCCAGTAATCGTTCGTCTACGTAAATTATACGCCATATTGTTCTTTCGAAACCCATCTCCTTGTTTCCGTAGGAAGGGAGACACGCGTGAATAGTTTTTAAGCAATTCTAACGTTATTCCACGTCACATATTTCCAACTCGAATATATTAGCTATAACGTCCAAAGTGTGATAATAGATACTACAGACCGTCTCGCAAATGTTAACCCAAATTCACTATGTTGGACAAAGTAAAAAATGGTTAGCAAATATTTAATTATTTGCAACATTTTATATTTTTACTTTCATTACCTACTTATTTTTTTTAGACAGATGTCAGTCTTAGAATATATTACAATTTGTTTAGCATACAGTAAAATGGCAAGTTGATTAGCTGACAGCGTGTTGATAAAAAATACAGCCCGACATGACGGACCAGCTGATGGCTGAAGGATACGTAGTCAGATGTAAACAGTGGCGCTACTTTTACAGACCTGTCAGAAAGTGGCCTTCTTATACAGTATGGACTATAGTTGGGGACAGTTGTTATTATAGCTACTTAGCAGCATCTGCTCTTGTTCAGGTTAGACCGAGGCCCTCTTCAGCTGGTTTACGTAGTTTACTTCATTTTAGTTCGTGATTAGTTAGGAGGTAGTACGGGCGACCGTGTCTATTCCTCACGAAACACACACATTTTCTCTCAAACCTCTGAGTGCTAATTCTAGGGCGACTGTCATTTCATCCTCTGTAGAAGTCAGTCCATCAGGGTAAAGAAAGAGAACAGGTCTTTGAGAAACAAATTACCAACAGTAGAGTAGGACTGCGGGCTACCTTAACTGGGCGCACATACGTCATAAAACACACCCAGTCGATGACCACCCGTACACCTGGTGCGCAGTAAGGCAGAGCCACAACCATTAGCAACACAATTCAAGGGCTGTTAGTCAGCTAGTCCAGCCGATTCACCCCATCCACTGAGCTGAATTGATGCTGGTAGGAGAGATAGACTGCCCACCTTTGGACATACACCCAAAGGCGTTGGTGGACTTACAGGGTAAACCCGCCACTCCAACCACTGCACTGAATTGTCGCCAGTTGGAGTAATCGGGTACGACTCTGGTCGGCTCGGCCTCGGCTTGGTTCTACACCTAACTAGGGAACATCGTCGCCTGCTCTCCTCTCGTGAGGTCCGATATTTGTACCTTCCTGTATGCCGTACACCCAAAGGAGCGATACGAAGTGACAGTAAAGGAAGGCAGCTGTGGCCTCCAAATCCAATGAGAGCTGTAACCCAACACCAACTGCACTTTTCAGCATAACCCCCTGGGAACGAGCTCAAGCCGCCCACCAACTGGAGAGGCCTCAACTCCTCACTCCCTCCCACTTCTCATTTCAGCCCCCAATCAAGATAGTCGACTGACTACATCCGATTGTCACCGACACCATCAGGAACGGCCCGTTCCACTAGGGACTGTGAATCCCTGGTTCTGGACCGGCAGCCTTCCCCGGGATCATAGCAGCACCACCATTGACCTAGGTCGGGGCACTTATTCCAGTTAACTCCAGCAGTAGCAGCTGGATCAGCAGCCACTCTGAACAACCTCCAGCACAGGTAAACCCATGGCTATGTGTCACCTAGTACGCAGAACCGCTAAGCCCACGTTTTACTTTGTACCGTGCCATCAAGCCAGGCGCCCTGTATTATGTACCGGCCATGGCCTGGTCATCCGTGTCTCTGACAGACATGTCAAAACCTTGCTAGACTGTGATGTCGCCGCCAGCCACCCGACGTCAAGCATCATGAGTATTCGTGGGTGCAACATGGGGCCACAGCGCTTTGCTAGTTATGAATAGTAAAGTATACTAGGCCAACACGACCCCGAGCCTCAGTAATTTAGGCGGGAGTTAAACCAAAGCCAACAAACTTTGGGGAGTATATACACCCCGTGGCGCTCAATTAACCATAGCCGAAATGTCAGAAACTGAGGCTAGCATAGCCGATTAAGACACAACTAACGCCATGGCTGAGGCCATACCCGAAAGGTGCCATTTAGCCACTTGCCCTGTCACGGGGTTAAATACCATTATATGCGCACACTGCCAAAAGAGCATCCATTACCTCTGCTTGGGATGGAAAGACGAACCCAGATATACAGACGGATTAGAGTTCCAGTGTAATGAATGACACAACCCCCAGAATGTGTATTGCAGCTGGCTAACTAGCACCGAGCAAGGTATAAATAATGTATGTTGCGTTGTTTGTGTGCAGACATTCCACCACATATTCATGGGCTGGCCAGATGAGCGGATCACGAGTCCGGGCCTCGTATATAGATGTGAGGTTTGCCGATGTGCGGAGGAATACCCCTCACCTAGCACTCGCCAAAGTTCAATCACCACCCGGAGTAGTGACGGGCCTCAGCTTCCGGAATNTCCAACCACTGCATTGAATTGTCGCCAGTTGGAGTAATTGGGTACGACTCTGGTCGGCTCGGCCTCGGCTTGGTTCTACACCTAACTAGGGAACATTGTCGTCTGCTCTCCTCTCGTGAGGTCCGATATTTGTACCTTCCTGTATGCCGTACACCCAAAGGAGCGATACGAAGTGACAGTAAAGGAAGGCAGCTGTGGCCTCCAAAGCCAATGGGAGCTGTAACGCAACCCCAACTGCACTTTTCAGCATAACCCCCTGGGAACGAGCTCAAGCCGCCCACCAACTGGAGAGGCCTCAACTCCCAACTCCCTCCCACTTCTCATTTCAGCCCCCAATCAAGATAGTCGGCTGACTACATCCGATTGTCACAGACACCGTCAGGAACGGCCCGTTCCACTAGGGACTGTGAATCCCTGGTTCTGGACCAGCAGCCTTCCCCAGGATCATTGCAGCACCACCATTGACCTAGGTCGGGGCACTTATTCCAGTCAACTCCAGCAGTAGCAGCTGGATCAGCAGCCACTCTGAACGACCTCCAGCACAGGTAAACCCATGGCTATGTGTCACCTAGTACGCAGAACCGCTAAGCCCACGTTTTACTTTGTACCGTGCCATCAAGCCAGGCGCCCTGTATTATGTACCGGCCATGGCCTGGTCATCCGTGTCTCTGACAGACATGTCAAAACCTTGCTAGACTGTGATGT
>NQII01009221.1:28734-42973 GCA_002778355.1 Clitarchus hookeri | reverse complement strand
AGCTTCTGAAAGTCGACTACCCGGACAACTAAGCCGCATAGGCCGCGTATGGAGTGGATAGTGCGTGAGTGGTCGCTGTTAGGCAGCTCTACAACGAACATGTTGAGCGGCTGCCTGTTTATTATAGAGAGCTTCTGAAAGTCGACTACCCGGACAACTAAGCCGCATAGGCCACGTATGGAGTGGATAGTGCGTGAGTGGTCGCTGTTAGGCAGCTCTACCACGAACATGTTGAGCGGCTGCCTGTTTATTATAGACAGCTTCTGAAAGTCGACTACCCGGACAACTAAGATGCATAGGCCTCGTATGGAGTGGATAGTGCGTGAGTGGTCGCTGTTAGGCAGCTCTACCACGAACATGTTGAACGGCTGCCTGTTTATTATAGACAGCTTCTGAAAGTCGACTACCCGGACAACTAAGATGCATAGGCCTCGTATGGAGTGGATAGTGCGTGAGTGGTCGCTGTCAGGCAGCTCTACCACGAACATGTTGAGCGGCTGCCTGTTTATTATAGAGAGCTTCTGAAAGTCGACTACCCGGACAACTAAGCCGCATAGGCCGCGTATGGAGTGGATAGTGCGTGAGTGGTCGCTGTTAGGCAGCTCTACAACGAACATGTTGAGCGGCTGCCTGTTTATTATAGAGAGCTTCTGAAAGTCGACTACCCGGACAACTAAGCCGCATAGGCCGCGTATGGAGTGGATAGTGCGTGAGTGGTCGCTGTTAGGCAGCTCTACCACGAACATGTTGAGCGGCTGCCTGTTTATTATAGACAGCTTCTGAAAGTCGACTACCCGGACAACTAAGATGCATAGGCCTCGTATGGAGTGGATAGTGCGTGAGTGGTCGCTGTTAGGCAGCTCTACCACGAACATGTTGAACGGCTGCCTGTTTAGTATAGACAACTTATGAAAAATAGAAAGGGGCTGGAAGCCTATTGCTTCTAGTTCTTCCCGGATGAACTCCACCGGGATGGATTTATCAAGGCCCTTAATGGCAACCTTGATAGGCAGCTCGCTGCGAGGAGTGAGGACTGAAAACCCCACTCTCTGTGCCTCTAATAGGCGAATGGCTGAGTTGTATTCCTGAATTGACTTGGGGCGGTACTGTACTCCCTGGGGGACGACTCTATTTGTTGTCGGCTGCAACAAATTGGCTCTTAAAAGGCGGCAGATCGTGGTCTTATCACACTCTTTAGTGTGGTACACCGTGATCAGGCGCAGGTCTGGGCGTGGAGCTGGCTGGGCAGGCGCTGGTGGAGGAGGCGCGTCCTGATTGGCCGGTCCGGGCGGCGAATAGTCTTCCATCTTGTTGCTGCTGCGGCGGGCGTCTCGGAAAGAGAGAACTTCCTTCGCTTGTTTCCTCCCTCCTCTCGTGCGGGCGGCTCCATGGACTCGTCCATAGCGACGAGACGTCCCCCCGGGAGTACCGTTGATTGGGGGGGAGGGTGGACGACTAATAAATGAATCTAAGGCCTAGCTAAACCCTATAAACAACAGTCCTCCACAAACTGGCTTTTCTAACTGCTTCCCTCTACCGGAAACACAGCCAGGAAAAACCAGCCGCTTGAACCACAATTAATTAAAAACCTGGCTAGGCAATATTACCTTTTTCCCGAGTTTTCACAAGGAAAAACCCGGGACTGGTGATGCTGAACGTAGTCCTCTTCTAACAAAAAATAATATTTGTTCACACTGGCCTGGAACAAGCAAGTTACCAGCACGATTCGCCGCAGTACTGTGCCTTAACTTTCAACAAAAGCACAGCAGATGCGGGAGCGAGCAAGGCGACCTTCCTGTACCAAGGAGACAGCTAGAATCGCGAGCGGAATGACCGTGGACGAAAACAGTCCGTATTTATAGTGTGTGGCGAGTACCTCGATTTTAGGCCAGTTAGCTTTTTTAAAATTAAATTTATGGTAAGAAGGTGGCTGTGAGGTAGTGTGTGTTATTGTGCCCATGACTGGGAAGTGGTCTGATGTGTCTGTGTATATGACTTTGATGTTGTTTATTTTTATGTTAGGTGTGGTGATAAAGTCCATTATTGATTGGAGATGGTGGGTTTGATACGATTAATGTGTGAATGTTGTGGGAGCTTGAATTGTGAGTGGTTTGTGTCTGATGTAGTTGGTGAGTTGAACTCCATATGTGTTGTTGTTTATGTTGTTCCAGTTTTGGTGTGCTGCGTTGAAGTCTCCCATTAAAATGAAGGTGTTGTCGAGTGTGCGGAGTGCTTCTCGATCTGCTATGGGGATGATGTGGCCTGGTTTCATATAGATTGCAGAGATGGTGAAGGGAGCTGCTGTGTTGGTGATTTGAACTGAGACTACTTCTAGTTCATCAAAATAAAATTGTGAGCAGGTGTGATGAGAAATGCCTTGTTTTATTAAGAGTGCTTCGCCTCCACCTCGGGTGTGTGTTCTGTCAGTTCTGTGTATTGTGTATCCCTGTATGTAAAATTTTTGTGTGGGTGTGAGCCAGGTTTCAATTATAGCAATTATGTGTGGTTTGTGTTGGGTGATGATGTCTGTTAATTCGTGTAGTTGTTACTGATTGAATGAGTGTTCCAAGTAAGGAGTGTGAAGGATTCACACATTGGTTGGAGAAGGTATCACAGATTAAGTTCATTTTCGCCATTGTGTCTGTGGTGTGTTTGAGTTTTTCTGAGAAGACTTTAATGATGGAGATGAATGGTTGTATTTGTTTGAACATTTCTGTGATTTCCTTGAAGAAGTTTAGTGATTCTGAGGCTTGCTTAAGTGTGTCTGCTGTTTCTGTTTGTGTTGGTAGTTTTGGGGCTTGTTCTGAGTGAGTTTGCTGTTGTGTTTCTGGTAGCTTCACGTATAATGGTATTGGTTGCAGTTGTGGTTGAGGTATGTATTGTTGTTGATATGTGTGGACCGGTCTTGGTTGTTGAATGTGTACCGGTCGTGGTTGGTGATGTGGGATCTGGGGGCGCTGTGTTGGTGTGGGGTGCAGTGGGTATCGGGTGGATGTTGTAGGGTTGGCTTGGTGGGGTGCCTCCGTGTATTGAGATGTCTGTAGTGTGCTGTGAGATGGCAGTTGCCATGCAGGGGTGGCTGGGTGCATCCCAGGGAAGTCCTGGTTTGTCCATGCTGGGGCTCGGGTTGGATGTGCAGTGGCTCTTGGGGCACTCTTTTGAACCGGCCACGTGGTCCTCCAGGCAATTAGGACATTTTCTGGGAGCGTCCGAGGCAAGAGTGCAGGCTTCTGTGGCATGATCTTGAGCACATTGATTACATTTGGGATTACGGTGACATTGGGAGGCTACGTGACCGTAACACTGGCACTGATTGCATCTCTTGGGGCTATTTTGTGAGTAGTCCTCCTCTCGGACTATATAGTACATAATGTTTCGGGTGTTTCTAAGTTGAGTTTCTTGAGAGTGATCTGGGAGTGTCACTAGGACTGGGGGTGAGTAGTATCTAGACCTCTCGATCCTACGTTCCCCCATGATTTTAATGTCCTGGACCTTTATGCCTTGGGCTTCAAGGTCAGAAATAATTTCTTCGGGAGTCGTGCCTGCTGGAATGTTACGGATAATGAAACGCACTTGTTTGTGCTCTCCTGGGAAGGCATATGTGAATGGTTCCTTGTTATCTTGCTTGAGTGTCTGGATGAGCAGACCATGAGTTGTTCTATTGCCTGGGTCGAACCGGATTCGGTTGCCCTGCTGGAGTATCTTAAATGAGCCACAGTGCTGTTGGAGTTGTCTGATGTAGGCAGCTGGGTTTTTCCCAAGATCTCCTTTGCAGAAGATCGAGGGAATAGTTGAGGTTGAAGACTGGGTTATTCTAATTGGTCCTGGAGACAATGTGGTTTGTTGTTACTGGGCATTTCTAGGTGTGTTGACTGGTAGATCTCTGGTGTTGATTTTCTTGTTAGCGGTGAGGTGACGACCTTCCCCCGAGAAGAGAGATTTGGTTCGTTTCCTGTTCTGCATGACTAGTTGGAAGCCATCGGCGGTCATCCTAGCTTCCTCAGACTCAATGTCAACATCGGAGTCTGAAGTAGAAGACGAGTGGTCGGACTGTGTGTAGGTAGTGTCTGATGTATTTTCTGAGGTGTGGAGAATTTCCATTTTTGAGGATAATTCGTCTGGTTTTCCTCCTTCCCCATTTCTGGGGGAGGGGCGAAGTCTGTTAACTGAGTTAAAATAATATTATGAGTGGGTTTGGTTTATTTACTGAAGTGTGAGGTGAAGTGTGGGCGAAATCTGGGCTATGTCCCAGAATTTCCCCCCTCAGGGCCCTCTGTCTGCCACCAGTATACCCCAGCGACAGATAGGAGGCGAGACCCTGGCTGGATTTAGTTGCGCCTCGAGCGCACTGGTCAAAAACTACGCAAACTCGTATATAAATTGCCGCGAAAAAACTGTCTTCAAGACTGCTGTGAAAGCTGCTAGAAGTTCTCAGTAGAGCTGCGCTTTCTTAGCATTGTGTAGTATTTGGATGTGCTGGAGTCGCTCCTCCATGGTAATGGTTTTATCTCTGAGAAGTGGAAAAAGCCTCCGTACCTCGTAGCTCATGGTTGCGCCCGTTGGGGGGACTATGTCTGGATAACAATAGTTTGTACCCATGCACTGGTGGGGGAATTTGTCACTATTTGTAAAAAAAATAATTAAAATCACGGTTTAAAGAATAAAATAACGATTTAAAAATGAAATCACTGTTTATCGTCCAAAATCACTGTTAAGGTTATAAAATGACTGTTTGTGGTCACTGGTATCAGTCACTGGTTCGGGGTTTGGTAGGTACCAAGCCTGGGCCCTCTGACCCCCTTCCTCTACCGGAAGCGGGGCTAGGAGTCAGAACCCAGGTGGATTTGTCGCTCTGCGAGAGGGCTAGCTGTCCGCAATAACCGCACTTTGATAGCTGGCGAGAATCGTTCTGCTGTCTACGANTGGAGGATAAAATTTATTTTTAAGATTAAAGTTATTTGAATAAAAAATGCAAGATCAAAGGGAGAAAAAACTTAGAGCTATGGCTTGTAATGTTACTGTTTAAGGTAATTTTACTTAACTTTCTAGTTTTAATATTAGACTTAATTTAGAGGTAGGATAGGAACACTTTATTCAGGGTATTGGGAATTTTATTTTATATTTCGGGGAAAAAGGGGAGTACCCCCTGTAAAAAACCCCTGTTGCAAGAATTTAGTTATTTATGATGTGTTGCTGAAGGCACACATTGTTTCCATCATAATGGAGAATGTTTCAGCTGGTGTTTTTGCGGTTTTGAGTCTTTGATTGGCAGCAATTATTTGAGGCAGGATAGGTCGCATTGCGTTAATAAAGAACTGTAGTTCGTTGAACTGGGACATAAGGTCACTGGGCAATTCTTGGGGTGAGGCAGTGTGGCTGTAGTTGTTATGGTTCGGGGCTGTCTGGTGGTAGTGTTGATTTTCTTGCGAGGAACTTGGTCGGTGAGGCTCCGGAGCTTGGGGTCGTTGATGTTGTTGAGTGATTTTTTGCGGGCGGTTGTGTGTTAGGTAGGTTCTTGTTGGGGCTGCATTGGTGGGTGCTTGTCTCTGGAAGATCTGTTGTGGTGGTTGTTGTTGTTTAGTGGGGTTCATCCCTGGGAAATCTCTTGATGCCCATGCAAAGGTGCTGGGTGGAGGTTGAGGTTGAGGTTGTGTCTGTTCTTGTTTTATTTTGAGTATGTCCATGTGCTTTATTTTTTGGCTGCAATCTTTGTGCCCGCCTTTGTGATCTTCATGGCAGTTGGGGCATTTTCTGGCAGTTGCTTGGCATTCTTCTGTTGCGTGGTCTTCGGAGCAGATATTGCATTTAGGTGTGCGATGGCATTGCGAGGCTACGTGTCCGTAGCACTGGCATTGCTTGCATCTTTTAGGTGTTGTTTGGTTGTAGGATTCTATTCTGATAATGAAATGTAGGATGTGTTTGATATTCCGCATTTGGCGTTCTTGGGTTGGGTTGGGTAGTATTACCATGATTGGTGGTGAGTAGTAAGGCGACCGCTCGATCTTTGGGTCTCCGAGGATTTTGATGTCTTGTGTTATGATCCCTTGATGTTCGAGGTCTTCCTTGACTTCTGAGGTGAGGGTTCCTGCGGGAAGGTCTCTGATAATGAGTCTCACTTGCTTTTGTTGGCCGAATGGGGTCTAAGTATAAGGTTGCATATTGATTTCTATTAGGTTCTGGAGCAGACTTGCGTGAGTTTTTAGAGTTTCTGGGTCGAACCTCATTCTGTTGCCCTGTTGTCTTATCTGGAACTTGCCACATGTTTGCTGTAGCTTGTGGATTTTCTGAGCAGGGTTTTTTCCTAAACTGCCCTTGCAGAAAATTGATGGAGCTTTCTTATGCTGTTCTGGAATTGATGTGGAATTTGTGGGGATCGGAGTTGTGCATTTGGTTGGTGAGTCTTTGTTAGAATTTTTGTTTGGTTTCTTGCTGATGTTGATTTGTTTCTTTTTCTACCATGGTGGACTTCCTGGAAGTCGTCCATTGTGATTTGCGAGGAATTTTCAATGTCTACTTCGGATTCTGTTATTGTGGAATTACTGGATGAGGCACTGTTGTGGTTTTGAATGTTCTCCATTGTGAGGGGGTCGGAAATTTCCATTTTCTGTTGGCTTTGTTTGTCTATGTTTTGTTTTGCTGGGGAGCTTACGCTTGAGGTAGTTGCTGATTGAGTTACAGTTTGGTTTTTTGTTGTCGGTTTGGCAGGCGGGTTTGGTTGCCTGGCTTGGTTTTGTTGTTCCTGTGGATAGGCTTTAGCAAAGGCTTGTTTGAATGTTTGTTTTTCGTATTGTAACTTTTGTAGGTCAACATCTGGAATTGCTTCTAGTTTATAAAGGATTTCTAAACGTTCCTCTAGGGTAAGTTTATCTCTGTTCCATAGCAGTTTGAAGAGTTTTCGTTCCTCCCAGCCGTTGCCCATGGTTGGGCTCGGTGGAAGAGGGTAGTGGTGGGAGGAACACTAGTTTGTAACCATTCCCTGATTTTGGTATTGGGCACTATTTGTATAAAAATTTAAAATAAGCACTGTTTGAGAAGTAAGAAATTAATTTAAAATGAAAATCACTGTTTTTAAATATTAAAAACACTAGTTGAGGGTAGAGCACTGGTTAAATAGTATGAATTTAATTTAAAATGAAAATCACTGTTTGATTTGTGAAATCACTGTTTAAGTTTTGAAATCACTGTTAGTGATCACTGGTTCGGGGTTTTATTTAGAACCAAACCTGGGCCCTCTGACCCCCTTCCTTTACCGGAAGCGGGGCTAGGAGTCAGAACCCAGGCTGGATTTGGTGCTCTGCGAGAGCCTGTTTGTCCGCAAAACCGCACTTCGATTTCTATCGAGAATCGATGATTTTCTGTCTAACGAGTCGTCACTGAGCCTTGCCCGCTTTCTTAGCGGCCTTCCCACTAAGGTGTTTTCTTTGTCGCTGTGTGCGTCCGACTGCTGTGTTCTGGCCAGAGCCCTGTGTTTTTATAGAAATGTGTCACACTTCATCCCGGACCAATCAGCGAGCTCCGAGACTAAAGTGCGTTTATTGGTTGTGTCGCTCCTCATCTTGGACCAATCAGGGAGTCCTGAGATGAGAAGGTGAATAAATGTGCTTGTGTTTATTAAAAACTTGTTATTTCTATATCAATTAGTTAATAATTCAATGAACCAATTGTATTTGGTGTGTGCTAGAATGTTTGTCTATTTAATTAGGTAAAGTAGTGAGTGCTGTAAGAAACAGCATCTGCTTTTCTGTAATGTTTTCATGGCTTTCGCCTGTGTGATTGTGGGCCTAAGGTGATCCATTAGGGTAACAAATTGTATTTCTCGCAGAAAAAAGGCCAGTTCGTGCATATCTGCCAACATGGTCGTGTTTTCTGTTGTCTTGTTGTCCCTTCTCCTGTTTTACTGTGGCTTTTCCCTCTGCTGTTGTGTGGGTGCTTGTTCAATATATGGGTTTTGGAGTGGGAGGAATTCAGCCTTTGACTGAACATTTGTTCGCTTGCTTTCCTTCCTTTTGCCTTGTGATTGTTTGTCGGATTGTTGCGCCATTCTCTGTTTGCGTGCCTCTATATGTATTTGAATCACTTGCACTGCTTCCACGCAGCCGAGTGTCCTGTCTTCTTGCAAAGTGCACATTCTCACTTTGCTTTATCTTCATCTTTGAGTGTGCAATCTGCCTTTTGTGCGATCCCGCACATAACACGCAGATTGGATCAAGTGTGCAGTATGTCTTTGTGTGGCCCAGTGCACAACACCGCATGCACTGCACCACATCTGCGGCGCGAGGTTTGTACAGTTCTATACTAACTGATAAGTGTTGCAGTGTAGGTATTTTCAATGCATCAAAGTCACGATGTTGTTGCACTACAGCCACATAGACTGCAGGTGCCTCAAGGGGTGTATGGAATTTCCAGATGTTCGTTACTGTAAAGCTGTATTCTCGAAACTCTAAGTCTCTAATGTATGTATCGTGTGTTAGTCCTTTGATGACAATTTTTCGTGGTATTTCGCTTCTCTTAGCGTGTGTGTAAAAGGGTATGCTAGGAGTTTTCAGGAACTTGCAGACAGCAAAATATTCCCCCTCGTCACAAGTACCTTTAAGTGTTATTTGTTGGTGACTGTTGTTCTCCTAATATGTTTCGTGTATTTCAATTTAAGATTTATGAATGCGAGTTTCTTGGTGTCAGGAATGTACACTGGGTTTCCTAGTTCTACTCGTGTTTTTGTCTTTTTATTTAATGTGTTATCNTTATTTAACGTTTTATTTGTATAACAATTATCGTCACTAAGGTAATCTGAATAAGAAGAGGAAGAATCTGCACATTCTTCCTCTCTGAGTGGTTTAAAGGTATTTTTAACTGGAATACCAGAACGAGGTGGTGTCTGCATTCCTATTGGTGCTCTGTGTTTGCTGTTAGGTTTCCGCCATTTTGTGTAGTAATGTGTTGTGTCCGAGGAAGGAGAGACCGATGCCTCGCCTTCTCTGTGGTGCTTACTTGTAGTTGTCTCCATCGAGTGCGTGTGCCTAAAATGCCTAAGACAGTCGTAGCTGACCGAGCTGCCTGTAGGGTAGCAAGGCTAGGCCGGATGAGGAAGGCTACCTTCCTCAACCACTGCCTGGTTGCAAGTGTGAGCGCGCTGCTGGATTCCGCCATTGTTCATCGCTGCCGAAGCTCAGAGCGGGTGTAGTCCAGGGCCCGTGAGGGGCCCTTTACCACCCAATGGGGTTGGTCACCTAGCCTACAGGGAGATTAGGAACGAGCGAGATTGGCCCCTTCCCAACTCCCTGCACCATCCCAATCTGTAGTTAAGGAGGTTGCCCTCCTTAGCTAGCATTTAGGAGCCCGCTGAGTTTCCCCAGCAAGCCCAGTACCCAAAATATTCCCCTCCCCTTCACCAGCCTGCACAGGAAAAGAAGAGGGAGGCAGCTCTGCCTGGTTTGTGGCTCTACTTTAAAGAATTTATAGATTTTGAAAATTAGGCTAAGTAAAAATAACCTGGAATAGACTAAGAGGAAGTTAATGCCAAATGGTGAAAATTAGTAATAGTAATCCAGTGAATCTAATAAACACAAAGTCGGGTTGCTTGTGCTCGCTCATGAAATGTTGGTGTGGTTGAAGAAATGGCCATGACTAGAGATTGTAATTAATATTTAAGTAGACAGTGCCTTAAATGAGCAGTGGAAAGTTATTTATTAAATAAATCGACGCGTTTTGAATGTTGACTGCACTGGAGATGCACGACAGGTACTTTTATCGCAGACTATTATCTTAATATGTTTGTTTTGTTTGGACTGACTTTAGGTTAGTAAACGCGGCATTTTGGGATGTTTAAGTGGAGTGTTAGTATCGGGAAGATATTTACCGAGTATTCTAATTGCTTGATTACTGTGTGTTTCTATTTTATCGTAGTATTTGTTGTTTTGTGAGACAATTTTATTTCCTATGAAGGGTATTTTAAGGGCTTCGTGCAGGTCATCTATACGAGTGAAGTAAAGCGCGTTTCCCAGTACTCTTAAGAAATTATTTTGTACAATTTGTAGAGAGTTAATCAATACCTTGGCTGCGGTTCCCAGATTTCGTTGCCATACATGAGGGCTGACCTGACTAGGGAGGTGTATAGTAATAGTTTAAGCCGCAGAGGAAGTCTAGGTGATTTTAATAGCGGGTAGAGTTGCGGGAGTTTGGCCATTGCAAGTTTGCGAGTTTGATTTATTTGGGGGTGCCATCTAAGTTTGTCGTCAATTATTAAACCAAGGTATTTTGCTTGTGTGGAGTATGGAATTATGTCGTTATTATATTTAAGGGGTTTTAAGTTGTTGGGTTTTTTCTACGTGTAATTAGTAGAGCCTGGGATATTTCCGCAGTGATTTTTATCTTCCATTTATGGTAGTAATCTCTCAGCTCATCAAACTGCATTTGGGTAAAAATATTGGCATAATCTATTGATCTATGGTGGTAGAAAATTACAGTGTCGTCTGCATACATTTGGACTTTTGCGTAGTGACTTGGAATGTCGGCTGTGTAAATATTATATAGAAAGGGAGAGAGTGTGGAACCTTGAGGAACCCCAGTTCGTAGTCTGCGCGTTTTGGATTTGGCGTTATCTATTGAGACGTAGAATTTTCTATTTGTGAAATAGCTTTTAAGAAGGTGGATGTAGCAGTGCGGGAATTTAAGATTTATAAGTTTCTGGATTAGACCGGGGATCCAAACTTTGTCAAAGGCTTTAGCTACATCCAGAAAAACCGCGACTGTATATTTTTTTGCATTGTTTGCTGTTACTGTATCTGTAATGAGTCTAGTTAATGCATGGGTAGTGGAGTGGGCTGCTCTGAAGCCAAACTGCGTGTCTGGGATTATTTTCCTTAACAGAGAATGGGTGTTTAATCTAGCTAACAGTAGTTTCTCAAATATTTTGCTTAGTGAGCTGAGTAGTGAGATTGGGCGGCGGTTTTGGGGTAATGTGGGATCTTTGCCTGGTTTGGGGATTGTAATGATTTATGCCCGTTTCCAATTTAGGGGAAAGTATTTAAGTTTTTAGAATTGCATTAAATATCTTTAGTATGAAACAGAGCGCCGGAAATGGAAGGTTTTCGAGTGTTTGGAATGTTATTTTATCTTCTCCTGGAGCCTTTTTAGACTTCACTGATTTTATTGCAAGCGTTAACTCATGGAAAGTAATATAATTTGGCTTTCTTTTGGTTTTAATTTTGAGAAAATTTGTGGTGTTTGTAATTACATCCCTTGTAAAGTCAGGGTCTCCGATATCATCATTGGGAGTGAATTGTTCTGCCAGGGAGTCAGCTATAGCTTCAGCTTTGTCAACAGGAGTGTATTTTAATCCAGTGGGTGTTAAAATGGGAGGAGGCTAAATTGGATTGGTTCCCTCTAAGTATTTTGGAAATTCGCCAGAAATTTTGTATGTTGTCAGAGAGTTCAGTAACAAAAGTCTCCCATTTATTGATTTTTAGTTTTCCTAACTTATTTTTCAGGTCTTTTTTGAGTTTGTTATATTTAGATTTAAGGAGGTTGGTTCTATGTTTTTGATATGTGTCTTTTTTCTGCAAGTAAAAGATCTATTTCTGGAAAGTTTTGCTTTAAAAATTCGTGTCTATTGATGAGAGTAGTATTTTTCTTAAGTTGTGTTGTGATGGTATTTTGAAGTAGATCTAAAGCTGAGTCTATATCTTTTTGATTTCTATTTCGTGTTGGGAGAAAATTTCTTCTAGATCAACTTTAAACTCGTCCCAGTTAGTTAAGGGAATTTTATTAAGGATTGTGTCAGGATGGTTGACTAAATTAGTGCTAATTTTGCAGAAAACTGGTAGGTGGTCGGAGTCTAGCTCGTCCAAGGGGTGCAGTTCCAATATAGGATTAGGGAAGTTAGTCAGCAGAATGTCCAGAACGTCTGGTTTGTATCTAACTTGAGTTGGGAAGTGTGTGGGGGTTTCTGGGGCGCAGATTAAGTAGTTATTATTTTGCAAGTGTGCGAGTAAAACACTGCCTTTTCTATTTAATACTCTGCTGTTCCAGTCAGGGTGTTTGGAATTTAAGTCGCCTGCAATAATAAAAGGGTATTGGCTGTTGGTAATTTTATCTAGGTCAGAAGGTAAAAGTTCTTTTTTAGGTGAGAAGACTGTTAAGTGGCCGTCATTAGTATTAATATTGATAGAAGTTATTTCTATGTTCTCGCAGTTTGGGTTAACGTTTGTATGGTGTTGCAATTTTTTATGTACTAAAATTAGCGTACCTCGTTCTGTTTTTGTGCAGTCTGACCGATAAGTAATATAATTTTTTACCGAAAAGCGTTTTTTGGGTGTTAAAAGGGTTTCTTGTAATAAGGCTATTTCTATGCCATACGTCTCCAGAAGTCTTTCTAGTTCGTAGAGCTGCGTGAACGCTCCGTTACTGTTCCAGTATAGGAGGGAGAGGGTACCGGGATCTTGCTGGGGAGCGCTATCCATTTAGGGCTTATCCTGGAATGTGGTCAGGGCCTCCAGCAGTAGCATTTGTTTACCTTTTTTGTGGTGTGTTACGCTGACCATCATCATGTAAGGCCGGAAGTGGTCCATGATGGACTTAAAGTCCGCCTCCCTCAAAAACTTAAGGAGTTCCTTTAGTTCCTGCAGAGGCGAACCCGATCCAGTCATGGATGGAGTGGTTTGAGGTAGGGGGAGCGGGCAGGGGGAGGTGCCTGATGAGGTTGTGGAGCAACAGGTGTTGGTGCGGGGACGTTAATTGTGTTGTGTGGGTCCCTGATGACTCGGGCGTACGAGTGAGTAGCTGGTAAATTCCTGGCGTCCAGAATTCTCGTGTATTGTGACAAGTCAGGACCTGGGGCTGGGGTGGCATGTGCCACCAAGCGAGATTGTGCCCTGGCTGTTTGCCTGCGTTCGGCTGCTGCCTGTCGCCTCTGAACGATTTCCAGGACTTTGGGGCATTGTTTGGAGGACACCAGGTGGGCTCCCTTGCAGTTAACGCAGATTGGGTTAGAAACATTAGAGAACTGGCAGTTATCAAGGTGATGGGGGCCGGCGCAGTGCGGGCAGACTGGATGAAGAGAACAAAAGTTCTTGGTGTGGTCAAGGGCGCAGCATTTTCGGCACTGTGCTACGTCTGACAGCCGCTTTCTGTAAGGGCGAGGGTGGACGATGGTCATGTTCAGCCAGGTCTGAGTAACAAGAGGTGCTAAAGTGTCGTTTTTTGCGACTCGCGCAAAAAAGATTTATTTTTTCAATGTGAAAATTACTTGGGTTCGTGGGGTCGGTTTTCCGGGTCTGAAACTGGTATACATCTATAATAGTGTATCCACGCATTTCCAGATCTTGTTTAATATCCTCGACAGGAGTGTTGGCCGGCAGGTCGAAGACCGCTTTCTGAGGTGACTCCCTGGTGGTACTGTAAGTGAAGTATGGAATGACCAGTTGAACCAACAGGGACTTTGCTGTATTGTAATTTTGCTCGTCAGTTGCCACAATGTGCAAGCCGTTACGAGCAAGAGAAAGAGTGAACCCGTAATAGTTTATTTGACGGAGTCGCCTTGCAAGATCATTGTGATGTCTGGTCTCTCGTACTACCAGTCGGTAAGTTGGTTTCTTGGTGGAAATCGTGGTTGGGAGCTGGTGAATTGCTGGCCTGAAGGGCCTGGTTTGTGCTGGGAACTCTGTTCCCGCAGGGCGGAAAACCGGTTTTAAACAGGGACGTTCAGGACCACAGTTATCTGCTGTGTTCCACAAGCGCGTTTGTGTGTGGTCTCTTGCTGGGTTTCCATTTCCGACTGAGCATTCATCTCAGCTTGGCGTTTATTTATGAATCGCCTTGCCTCAACTCTTTGCCATTCTTCGGCCTGAGCTTCCGCTCGGGCGGCCGAGTCAGTGTCCATTTCTAGAATTTCGGAGTCACTGTCCGACAGTTCGTGATGATGTTCATACATTTCTGAGGAAAACTGTTCCTGGTGAACTGTTACAGTGTCATGTGTGCAACTTGTAAGTGATGCGCCGGCCGGCATATTTAAGGGTGTGGAGATGTAGACTACAGGCCCATGTTGAAAAAATGATGGGTCATTTGAACCACCAGGTGACCTATCTAGAACGATATAAGAGCATAAAATAATAAGATTCAGCACTATGCCGTCACTTGTAAGCTGTCCAACTGAGTGCAGGTGAGAATTCGAAAGTACAGGTAGAGTGAGTACATTTTGGTCACATATGTTTGTACGGCATTCTTACCACCGATAGATCCATTA